>JARYGA010053705.1:0-44243 GCA_030545235.1 Helianthus tuberosus
GAACACTTTCACGTCAAATTTTCAACTTCTTGATATATAAGATATGATATAATGATTATTATTAAATTTAATTCATTTTACATACCAACCTGAAACGGCAACGCAAAGATTTTTGAGCCACATTAAATACGGCTTGATAGAAATGGCTCGTCAAAAGGTGTAGTACTTCATTTGAATGTTTATTATTTTCTTCTGATATAATGATGGTAAGGTTATTGGTCTGTTATTTTTTTAACGGCAAATTTTGGATCACTGACGGACCACTTGAGTATCATCGTACCACAAATGGAACCACCCGATCATATCCATCACCATTAGGCTATAATGCCTATACACCAATTTATGAGGAAACCCAATAAATCTAGGAAAACCGCCTCTTGTGGGAATCGAACTTAGGACCTAATGGTCACTAAGCCTTAACCCACCTGAAAGATGCCACTAGCTATAACGCCATATACATTGGTTTGTTAGTTTTGCATAGTATTTTTGTTTAGTTCCACCTCCCATTTGGTCCCTTTTTTTAAAGAGGGCTTTATTTTTGTATAAATAAGTTGATTGGCCATCGATAATCAATCTATTAACTATAATAAAAAAAAACCAACTTATGTCACTTGTCATGAACTTAGGCCTATTATTGCCACATGGCACTGTAATATTACTCATTCATGTGTTTTGAGCGGAAAAATCATTCAAAGACTATTCTTCTTCTCAATCACAGATCCCCTTCCATAGTTAGATTTAAATAACTTACAGATTTTATATTCAAACCAAGAATAAAACATTATTCCTGATACATGTTGACGAATAACGTTTTATATTGTAATTTTTTGCTTTATTTTACAATGAAATAATGTTTTCTATTTTACTTCATGTTGGTAGTTATAATCAAAGTCGTATTAATTAAATGAACATTTGAGGTTAGTAAAACATATAATTATTTATTTCTTTTATCATTAAATTCAAAACAATTTGATACAATTTATGTCAACTAATTCAATTACATACAATTTGAATTTCATTCTCATAATATTTATTTAATGTCAAAACAATTTTCAATAAAACATGTATTATATAACAACTACCTCACACGGCCCCGTGCCTGGTGGGCATGGCCCCGTGTCCTTCATCTTCTCTGTCTTCACTTAATGCTTATCTCAGCTCTTATGCACACACGGCCCCGTGTGTCAACGACACGACCCTTTGTCTTCTGTACTTATTGTACGAAACCAGATATGCAAATCTGAGAGTTGACCACGACCCATGGTGAGGTGACACGGACATGTGTCCCTTGTCGTTTTCAATTTTTCTTTATTCTCTAAGGAATCTTGACTGGGCACGGCTTATGCCTGATAGGCACAACCCCGTGTTGGGCTTCTGACTTGTTGCTTTTATTCTTGTGGTGAAGCTTAGACGGTCGGTACAATGTGTCAACTTCCTTCTTCTTTTATGTTGGTTTTTTTTCGTTAATTTGTTCCTTTTGTTTATTTGAGCTTATTTTATCCTGAAAATCAAAAGTAAATAAAGAAACGCACTTTTTCCAACATTCGTACTGAAAATTGTAGTTTTTATATCGTTAATACAATTTATATGTTATATTTTTTGCATATCAAATACCCACACACTTGAATCTTTGTTTTTCCTCAAGAAAAACTCTTATATAATTGCTTACACTCCCAAATAGAATTGGTAGAAGGAATGTTTTGGGTCTTGTATATAGAGTGTCGGGAATCCAAGTTCATTATTTATTATTGTTTTTATTTTATTTACAATCCTATTCGATAAGATTTTATTTAGAACTTTTTAAGAAAAATAAATATTTTTAAGCATAACATATATTTAAAATTTCCTTAATCTATATATACATTCACATACCTCACAAGTGGTTACTCAACACTCGGCCAAAATATATAAGTGAAACGCTCGGTCCCGTTACGGAACTTACTCATGCCATAAGCTTAACAATCAATCAAATCTCCTCTTTTTTGACTTTATCTTTGTAAATATCAAGAGCACTTTGAAATGGTAGGTTTTTTGTTAGGAGTCGGATAGGTTTTATTTAAAGTGGCTAAAAGCCTAAAAAGTCAGTTTGTTTTGAAAATTTATTTTGTGACTTTATGACTAAGTAAGTGCTTTTAAGCAATAGATTTGCTTATTTTATTTCAAGCACTTTAAAGAATTGTTTTTTATAAGCTTTAGTCACATAATTTTTGCGGTTTTTCAAAAGAACCGATTTTTACTAAAATAAAAGGTGTACATATTAAAAATATGGTTTTTGGGTAATGGTGTGTTGTGGGTTTTGAAATGAAAGGTTTTAGGCTCAAAGGGGTTAACTAGTGAGATTTTTTTTTGTATTTTTTAGGGAAAAAATAAAATAAGGTTGAAATGGAAAAGGGTTTAAAATCCTAATGCCTCAATCATATACTTACTTGGATTTAGTCGGTAAGGACCGGGAATGTATTGTCATGTCAAGTTCTATATTTGTAGGAACCATACGGGCTATTCACACAAGAAATCAAGAATGTGAATTTGGTATAGATGTGATAGTGGATGCTCATTAAAGGCTCAAAACTATTAAATTTGTTGGAAATGGTAAAAATGTGAAAATATATATACAATCAAATTTTAAAAATTTGTCATGCCTTTTTTATAATTTTTTTTTGTATGCTTCCTTTTTTATCATGGCGCTATCGGCTGTAAATAATTTATAAGGACTTGAACTTTTTATGAACTTGCTTTCTAACTTAAACTATAAACAAAAAAAATGAAAAAAAAAGTTTTGAAAAAGATTTGGGGGTGTTTTAGCTATTCTAAGTAGAATTTTGTGTAATGCTCATTTTTAGGACAAACAATTTTCAAGTTATTAAGTCCCCCCCCCCCCCCCCTCCACTAAAATTACACATTTTCCTCAATGTGTCCAAAATAGATTAATTGATTAAATGTGTAAAACGTGTGATGAAAACATCAATTTTTTCATAAAACAGACACTGGGCATGGGGGCGTGTCTCTGACGTGTGCGCGACTACACATATTTTTACAATGAAATTACACACGATTTGGTTTTAAATTTATAAAAGTGATTATTACTTTTACATCAAAACACACACGAAAGAGGCAAGTGTACCCCGTCATATATGTAGTAAAGTATCGGTAAGAACCAAGTATCGATCCAAGGAAATGGGCGGAGAAATAATACTAGACCTTTGTCACTAAACTACCGGTAAAAACATAAGTTGTTTGATTTTTAATAAACTAAAGTAAGCATAAACAACTACTTATAAAAACATAATAGATTTCAAATATGAAAATAGATAAATAGTCTTGCTTAATACACAACCAAAGCATGTCAACTAAGTCGGTTTTGGCACTAGAAGCATTTGATCAATTCTCCAATTTCAAGACAATTAGTATCCCTTTCGGGAATCCTAACATGACAATCATTCGGAAAGTTAAAACGATAAACACACTTTAACCACCTAAAATTGTTCTTTAACGTGCAATTGATAAATGTCTATGAAAATCTCTTAAAAATAAGTTAGTCATCCGTTAGGAGTTTTCTAACCTCACTTAAACAAGGAAAGCGTCACCAATAAACACCATGCAACCACCGAGACAAGCATAAACTAGATTAAATCACAACCGAGTTCATTTTACAAATCTTGCACAAAAATTCACTAAGATAGCAATTTTGGCCTAAACTACTAACTAAAGTAACAAATCATGGCAAGAATTTATAACGACACCATTTAACCCGTTAAGGTCCTTACGTGACGGCAAGATTTCTTGATTAACAATAATTACATTTTATTAAACCACTAACCATTTCTAGTATCATGGTGCACACATTTTAACCAAGCTAAACTAGTTAACCAAGTTTAAAGTTTACTAATACAAGATTAATTAAGCTTCATTTTTCAACTATCTTAACTAACCAAATACCAATCATCCAACACAATTACTTATAATCAAGAAATCAATATCAATAACAAGGTTGCAAACTAATCATCAAAGATTAACATAGAAAATACTTCCAAATGTCATTACAAACAAAGATTAACATACTAATGATTATAATCAAGCAAGGGATTGTTGTGTTTTTGCCCAAAGGCTACAATAATACATAAACATTAATCTAAATGCTTGAAAGATTAACAAAATAATGGAAAGATTAGAAAACCAAACCATAAACAAGCATAAGATTAAGAATCTGGAAGATAACGAAGCTAATCGGCACAATGTGGCTTGAATCCGGGTGAAAGCAGAAGCCTCCGGAGCCTGAAAATCGCCAGAATCGCTTCCAAAATGTCAAGAGTTACTAGCAGAATGTTTCTGCAGGTTTTTATATAATTTCGATGTCGCACAGTCGTGCGTCCTGTTGCACGACCGTTCACTTTATGCAATTATTAGAGGTATGGTGCACCATACTGCATGACGTCACAGATCTTGACCGGTCTTCGGTCTCGCACGACCGTTCTTCATATGGCACGACCGTGCGTTTCCGGGATCTTGTTGCACGGACTGATGCACTGGTCGTTCATCACCGGGGTTTGGCTGAACATCGGATCCGCACGGGGTGCAATATATGGCACGACCGTGCGTCACCGGGATTGCCTTGCACGCCGTGTTGTACCCTCGTTCATTTCTGGACTAGTCTTGATATGTCGCAGATGCGCGGTCGTTCCTCAGATGGCACGACCGTTCCACTCGCCCAGGTCAGTTTTCTAACAGAATGTTCGCAGCTTCGTCGTTTTGTCCGGAAAGTCCTCGTTTTCACTATCATCTTGTCCGGTATGCTGTTTTAGGCCTGTAAACAAAAGTATACATAATTAAGTATCCGAATGATGGTTTTACGGCCGAAAACGCATAAAATGGGGATAAAATAGGGGACTAAAATATGTGTAAATTAGCGAATATCAGTCTCTAAGGCACAACCCAGTGTAAAAGTGCCTGTATCAGAAAACTTACACAAGTTGGGCACGGGGGCGTGTCAAAGGAACATAGCCCCGTGTGGCAAGTCCAGAAAGAAAAAGTTACAGTGGCAAGGAGGCACGGGGGTGTGTCAAAGGGACACGACCCCATGTGAAGCTTCTTTTTAATAGTTGTTAAGGTGTCGGGCCTCCTATTTCGGGTTTGTGGAGCCGTATGCTTGGTGGATTCAAGCATCCCAAGGTACCTGTATACTCACTCATACCTCAACACACAACATAATGATAAAACATAAAATCCTACATTACCAAAGTTTAAACGTTATCATTCACCATCAACCACATAAAAAGAAAATAAAAAAGTACGAGAAAGTAAATTGTTCAAACAAGCAAATTGTTCAACGGGTCACAGCCCACACACAGCCATCACCACCATCATAGAGAAAGGAAAAAAAAAAGATTTAGCCTTTTATGTTGCCACCAGCTCCTTTGCGAAGCCTTCTAATCCTACTCCATATCCTCTCCCTCCACCTCGTCATCCCGGTACATCATATGCTCCTGTATGTAGGAGATGTCGCCCCGCATGGTGTTGATGCTTCTTTCCATGCCTTCGATGCGTGTGCTGGAGCTTTGACCGAGATTGAAGGCGTTCCAGCTCACCTGAAGCATTTCCTACATATTGTTATACAAATTGTGCATGTTAGGGAAATCGCTTCCTCCTTGTGAGGAGCATCTGGGGGCAAACCCAAAAGAGGAGCATGGAGGACGGTTCAGGTCTTCCTCAATAGCAAGGACTTGGTCTGGGTCGTTCGGGCCCCAAATTTTGCCCTTGTTGTCCTTGAAGCATGTCAAACCATTGTTGCAGTCGACGACGAGGTTGAGGCTTCGGCAGAGGTTGACATCGGCCCATGTTACGCCAACACCCTTGGTAAAGAGGCGAGGGGTGCGTGTGGCGTAATCCTTGTAGATACGTGCAATCCAACCTCCGAAAAATATGGGCGTGGGATATGTGACCTTTGCGTTGGTGGCCATATTCTTGAAGAGCATGTAGGCAACATTCAGTGGTTGTCGGTTCAGGATGCAGTATAGGCAAGTTAGCTCCCAAAGGTTCACGTCACCCCCACTATCTTTTCTCTAACACAAGGTACCGCTCAGGACCTGATGTATGTAGCAGATGATTGGGTCCCTGATCTTGGCGCTCTTGGTGGAACTTGGGTTGTAAATTCCTTCCCTGATTTGTGCCCGAAAAGTGTTCCATGAATTGTTAAGCTTGTCTATGATGCTGTCGGTGAATACTGGTTCCCAATTTCTTCATTGGTGTAGATTCGTCTATACCACTGAGCTACCAAGATCCCAAACCAGGTTCCCCCATAACGAAAAGTCACCGCGTCGTTTTCAAACATGTCATCGATGTCCTTCTTGAGTTTGAAGCTACTTAAGAATTCGAGGTTGAATTCGTAAGTAGACTGTAATGGTGCTTCGAAAAAGACACGCAACGGTCTTGTCACCAAACTGTCGTACCTCTCCCTCTGCCCCACACTTTCCAAGGTATCGTAGCACACTTGCCGAGGCGGCTCCTCGGGCCTAGCCTTTAAAATTTCCATGCGTTCTGAACAATAAGTGTACTCGGTGGTGAACCTCAGCAGTTTATGTGGTGCCATAGTCTACAGAGAACAATTAAACAGTTAGGTGCGATAATTTTTGTGAAAAATTGAAAAACAGTAGGTTGGCACATCCCAGTGTGCGGAGAACACGAACCCGTGCTGCAGATTTATCAGAGACACGACCCCATGCCCTTAGTGGCACAGCCCCGTGCTTGGTCACTGTTTTGGCCAAAAACTGGCTTTTTCGAGCCGGTTTTGAAAAGTCCAAAATATTTGGTCCCCTGTGTTTGATATACCCCGAAAATTAAACCCTAAGTATTAGTTTCACTTACCAACCCGTTTCCCCTTCTGATTTTAAGCAATTCCGTCAAGAACAAGGGTTTTATAAAGACTGGTTGAAAGTTCAGATTTTTCCATGAATGGTTGATGATTATTTGTTAAAACAATAATGCTAACTACAAATAACAAGATCAAGGAAAGATTTTTGAACCGACACGGGTCTAGTTCAAGAACCCTAGATTTTTCCCCAAATCTGGATGTTATTAATCATGCAAAATGCAAATCTAACTAATGTAAGTGTTAGTAACATACCTTGTACGTAAATCATGGAACAAGTTCGTCAAAAAGTGCCGAGAGCCGCGAGGAACCAGAGGGCGCAGAGAAACGGGGCGTGCGAGTTATGAAAAAAGAAACTCACAAAAGAAGGGTTTTCACCCGTTTGTAGATAGGCACGGCCCCGTGTCCAGGAGACACGGCCCGTGTCTTTTATTTTTTTGAATTTTATTTTTTATTTTTTATGTGTGCGTTATTTCTCTAGCAACTTGGTTCTTTGTGCTCTACTTACCTGATTTGTAGACTTTTTGGTCGTCGTTTCCCCGAGCGTACCTACAAGATGGATTATTGAAATAAAACAAAATATATACATATGTTGTTACCATGTCCTCGTTACTTATCTATTTCTTCTAGTGTCATTTCTATTTCTTCATCCTTGAGAAATCCTTCATAGAATTTAAGCCTTTGTTCATTAACTTTGAAAGGTTCTCTGTTTGGAGGCTTAATATCTATAGCACCATGGGGGTAAACTTTTGTGATGGTAAAAGGTCCTGACCATCTGGACATGAGTTTTCCAGGAAAAAGACGTAGCCTTGAGTTAAAGGTTAATACTTGATCTCATTCTCTAAATTCTTTAGGTTCGAATATATTTATCATGTATTCATTTTGAGCATTCCTTTTATATTTCAAAGTTGGAATATGCTTGTTTTCTTAATTCGTCTAACTCATTTAATTGGTATAAGCGATCTTTTCCTGAGGTTTCTTGGTCCAAGTTTACGTGTTTTAAAGCCTAATATGCTTTGTGTTCAATTTCTACTGGGAGATGACAGTTTCTTCCATAGACTAGCTTATATGGTGTTGTACCTATTGGTGTTTTATATGCTGTTCGAAATGCCCATAAAGTTTCATCTATTTGTATGACCATTATTTTCGATTTTGACCCAGAATTTTTTTCTAGGATTCTTTTTAGACCTCGATTTGTTACTTCAGCTTGACCATTGGTTTGAGGATGATAAGCGGAAGAGAGGCAATGATAAACCCCATATTGTGTTAGGGTTTTCTCCATTTTTAGATTACAAAAATGGGTGCCTCTATCACTGATGAGGGCTTTTGGAGTTCCAAAACGTGAAAATAGCCTTTTGAGGAATTTTACAACCACTCTCCCGTCATTGGTGGGGAGAGCTTCAGCTTCGGCCCATTTAGAAACGTAGTCGACTACCACTAAAATATACTTGTTTCCTCTTGAAGGTGGCAATGGTCCCGTAAAGTCTAATCCCCACACATCAAAGATTTCATAGATAAGGATGCTGTTTTGTGGCATTTCGTTTCTTCGTGATATGTTGCCTACCCGTTGACATGCATCACATTTGATTAATACATAAGCATCTTTATGTATTGTTGGCTAGTAAAATCCTACCTCATACACCTTTTGAGTGGTGCTGGCTATTCTGTGGTGTCCACCACATGGTCCTTCGTGACAATGGCAAAGAATTTCTCTTGCTACATGACCGCAGACGCATCGTCGAATGGGTTGATTGGCACATATTCTGAAAAGATATGGATCTTCCCAAAAATAATGTTTAACAACAGCAAGGAATTTGTTTCGTTGATGAAATGTCAACCCTTTGACAATAGTATCACTAGCTAAGTAGTTAGCATAGTTGGCGTACCAAGATTCTTATTGATATTCCACCATTTCTATGGATTATGTGGGGAATTTCTCATTGATGAGATCCCCTTGAGTTCCTTCCAAAGTAGGGTCTTCAAGACAAGTGTCACACCCCAACCGATGGCGGAAACATCGGGGCGCGACATTGAGCGAAACAGATTTTCCAAGAGATTCCATAACAACTACTATTACCGATTATTTAAGCATCACGTCCCATACTATGACATAATAAGTAACACAGTTATTACAGACAAGTAGTTCTCAAAGACAAATAAAAAGTGTTCCGACAACTCAGATTTTAAATTGTTTGTTTCTAGACTCCATCCTAGCTTGATTCCAAAATAGCAAGCAAATCATAAGCATCCTAAACACCTGTCACATACGTTAAAATAGAGGTCAATACACATAGTGTAAAGGTGAGCATATAAGTTTAATAGTGATAGTAGCGAAAGCGAGTTTACGCATAACCAGCATGTAACATGTTTAATGTGAAGCAAGTAGGTTATCGACAATGAAATATGCACAGACGTGACTGTGAGTTGTAGAATGCGCAACACATATCACCACTGTGACATGTGAGAAAAGCCCTTAACAACCCCTATCCACGACAGGTGCTGAGTCCAAACTATAGTACTATCGTTGCTAAGGTGTCAGGAAACAATAACTGTGCAAACATAACATACAAGTATTCATTGGGTAACACGTATAACATGCAGTAACGGTTAGCGTATAAAAGTGTTTGCGTTGTATGATCGATGTGATTTGATATAAGTAACGTATGTAACAATCAAGAGTGCTTAAAGCAAAAAGGGATTGAGTATACTCACAGAAAGTGCTTAATAACTAAACACCGTCTTGGATTGAAGGGAGCGCTCGAGAATTAGCCTGATTACAGAATGATAGCATAAGCGATAAATGGCGTGTAAAACGATGCGAGGTGAATGAGTGTCGAAGGGATATCCGAACGGATGGCAATCCGGACGGATGGTCATCCGGTCGGATGGCCATTCGATCGGTTTCCCATTCGCTTGGGAAGGATGTGTTTGTGTATGATGGCTTTGAAGTTTTCATTGTAGCATTTTGAAAACAGAGAAGTATCTCTACCCTTCAGGTTGTTCGATCGAACGGTCATCCGGTCAGATGGCCATTCGGTCGGATGGCGATCCGTCCAAGTGAGACACTTCAGAGAACAAGTTCATAGCAGAATATTCATTCGATCGGATGGTCATCCGATCGGATGGCCATTTGCTGGTCTTGGTAATGTTTTGAAATGTTGTAAAAGTTTAAGTGTTGAAGAACATATGTCATCCTATCGGATTGGCGTTTGATCGGATGGCAATCCGATCGGACGGCAATCCTTTTGGTGACTTGTTCGTTTTGAAATCTGTTAAGTTGAAAGTTTGATCGAGGCAGTATGACAACTCGTTAAACAATCGGAAAAACCCTCAAGTTTAAGTTATCTGATCGGACGGGAATCACCCCATCTTGACCAGTTAACTGTTATTGACAGTTTTTCATGTTCAACCCGCTAAGTCGGTTATCTTGTTGATAGGAGACAGATCTCAGACCGACACATCGCTAGAGAATAAGTGGAAGGCCTGAATGAGCCCCGATTCTATCGGTTTTGAGCTAAAGAGTGTAAAAGAGTTGAAAGAAAGTTATAAAACAACCTTCCAATCATTTTAATCTTGAAAATGTTTAGATTTATGCGAGATTAGTGTTTAAACATGTTGAAATCTCTTAGATCTAAGTTGTTCTTTGTTGAATAAGGTCAAATCTTGAAGTTCCAAAGAACCCCATGATGACATCATCCTAGAACACCTCAAATCAGCCGATTTCATGGTTAAAAGTGATGATTTGAAGGTGAAAATGATGAGGAAGTGCGTGTTGATGATAGATGTACAAGATTTGAGGAAGAAACTTACAAGGATCGCGAGAAATCGAAGGAGTTAGGCCTGGGAAGTTGAAGAGTCGCACCAGAGCTGTCACATCACTGTTTGTGATATGACAGGTGCTATTTATAGGATTCCAAAAAGGGAAAGTTGGTGTAGTGCGCAGATCGGATGGCAACCCGATCGGATGGCCATCTGATTGGATGGTCATCCGTACAGATGACCCTTCAATCGAAGGGCTGCCGCGAGTTGGTTTTCGTATTTTCATTTCGTGCGTTAAGCGTTGCGATGCGTTTCGAGTAAGCGATACGATAGTATTACCCATTAGTTACACAAATAACCTAACTACTAAATATCATAATATAATCCTTAAATCTCGAGTTTGCGATGAGATTGCATTGCGATAGAGTTACGATTGCGTTTGTGATTAATCACCTCAACATAAACATAACATGCACAAGTAACACATAATAGCACACACACGTAAAACAATATCCATAACCTACAATTCGATTTGCGATGCGATAGAAATGTGATTAGCGATAAGTCGATTAACAATTAAACTGCGATTAAATAACGATTTATTAACAAGTACTCCACATAATACAACTAAAGCAAAATAAATAGAGTATCGATTACAAGTCGGGAAGTACAATCAGTAATTAAGCATGGAGTGACTTATCGCAATTAGCAATCTTTTCTTCCTTTGACTTTGACTTGTATTTTGACTTTTAAAAGAAGGGTTGTTACAGCCTCCCCTACTTTAGGAAATTTCGTCCCGAAATTTAAGAAGCAGGCGCAACAAACAGTTGCAGATACTTCGCCTTCATGTCACTTTCGAGTTCCCATGTGAACTCGGTGCCGCGTTTGCCTTCCCAGCGAACCTTCACGATGGGAATGCGTGAGCGTCGGAGTACCTTGGTTTCTCGGCCCATGATCTCGACAGGCTTTTCCACGAAGTGTAATGTTTCGTCCACTTGTAAATCCTCAAGAGGGACGAGAAATTCCTGGTCGGCTAGACACTTTTTGAGGTTCGTAACGTGGAAAGTCGGGTGGACGTTACTAAGTTCCTCCAGTAGTTCGAGTCTGTAGGCCACCTTGCCTATCCTTTCCAGAATTTTAAAGGGTCCAACATATCGAGGCGCGAGCTTTCCTTTCTTGTCGAATCTGATCACCCCCTTCCAAGGAGCAACCTTTAGGAGTACGTGATCGCCAACATCAAATTCAAGGGGCTTGCGGCATCTATCGGCGTAACTTTTCTGCTGACTCCGAGCTTTCTGTAGGTTGTCTCGAATTTGGAGGATTTTGTTAGTCGCTTCTTGCAACAGCTCAGGACCGACAATTTGCGCATCTCCGATCTCGTGCCATACAATAGGCGATCGACATTCTCTTCCGTATAATGCATCAAATGGTGCCATTTGGATGCTAGAGTGATAAATGTTATTGTACGAGAATTCGATTAAAGGTAAATGCGAATCCCAATTACCACCGAAATCAATAACACACGAGCGAAGCATGTCTTCGAGGGTACGAATCGTGCGTTCAGTCTGACCGTCGGTCTGGGGATGGAAAGCAGTACTAAGATTGAGAGTAGTACTGAGAGGAGATTGATATGTTTCCCAAAGACGCGAGGTGAATCGGCCATCGCGGTCAGAGATGATATCACGAGGTGTCCTGTGTTGACAAATAACCTCGTCGGTATAGATTCAAGCTAATCGTTCTACCTTGTAGTCTTCCCGTATCGGTAGGAAGTGAGCGGATTTGGTAAGACAGTCAACGATAACCCAGATGCTGTCGTGATCTGATGGCGTGCACAGAAGTTTCGTTATGAAATCCATAGCAATACTCTCCCATTCCCACATAGGGATCTCGGGTTGTACGAGTAAGCCAGAGGGGCGTTGATGCTCAGCCTTGACCTTCGAACAAGTCAGGCATTTCGAAACATGGATAGCGATATCCTTCTTCATGCCCGGCCACCTGTACTTGCAGCACATGTCCTGGTACATTTTATCGGCACCGGGATGAATGGAATACCGCGATTTGTGGGCTTCGTCTAGCAGAATTTGTCGCAAGTTGGTACGCTTTGGAATCCAAATTCGGTCTAAATAATGGAATATACCATTCGATTTATTCACCAGTTGTTAGCCGTTATCGATAATCCTTTCCTTCTTCAAAGGGCGTTTGGTAAAACAAACATGTTGGGCGTCACAGATAAGAGCTTCGAGATTGTGCTGGGCTTGGGTATTACGAACGCTATGCAAATAGCTTCGTTGACTGAGGGCATCGGCGATGACCTTTGCTTTGCCTGGATGGTAACGAATCTCACAGTCGTAATCGTTGAGGAGTTCAACCCATCGGCGTTGGCGCATATTCAGTTCTTTCTGGTCAAAGATGTGTTGTAGGCTCTTGGGGTCGGTGAAGACCGTACACTTGGTACCGTAAAGGTAGTGTCGCCAAATCTTCAACGCAAAAACAACCACACCAAGCTTGAGATCGTGGGTTGTATAGTTCTTCTCATGGATCTTGAGGTGTCGAGAAGCGTACGCGCAAACCTTGTCCCGTTGCATGAGCCACAACCAAGACCGAGGTTAGAGGCATCGCAGTAAACTACGAAATTGTCGTTTCCGTCGGGCAGTGAGAGCACGGGAGCATTGCAAAAAATAGCTTTGAGAGTTCGAAAGGCCTCCTCTTGTTCGGTTCCCCAAACAAAAGGTTTGTCCTTGTGCATAAACGAGGTAAGCGGCACAACGATTTTCAAGAAATCAGAGATGAATCGGTGATAGTAACCCGCCAATCCGAGAAAAGAACGAACTTCGGACGGGTTCTTTGGTGTAACCCAACTCGTAACAGCTTCGATCTTTACAGGATCAACATGAATACCTTGACTATTTACGATGTGACCGAGAAATTAAACCTCCTCAAGCAAGAATTCACACTTGGAGAACTTGGCATAGAGACGCTTTCCCTGGAGTAACTCAAGAACCAAACGTAGATGTTGCGAGTGTTCGGTTTTTGACTTGGAATAGATCAGGATACCATCGATGAACACGTTGATGAAGCGGTCGAGAAAGGGTTTACACACGCGATTCATTAGATCCATGAAAACTGCGGGAGCATTAGTTAAACCAAATGGCATAACAACAAACTCGTAGTGACCGTATCGGGTTCGAAAAGCGGTTTTGGGTATATCTTCCTCTTGTATTCGTAACTGGTGATAGCCTGAGCGTAGATCGATCATCGAGAAACACATATCACCTTGTAACTGATCAAACAAATCATCGATTCGAGGCAAGGAATAACGATTATTGATAGTAAGCTTATTCAATTCCTTGTAGTCGATGCACATCCGGAACGATCCGTCCTTTTTTTTTTGACGAAAAGGACAGGCGTGCCCCAAGGAGAGGTGCTAGGGCGAATGAAGACTTTATCAAGCAATTCCTAGAGCTGGCTCGAGTGTTCACGCATTTCAGAAGGAGCGAGACGATAAGGTGCTCTAGCAACAGGGTTTGCTCCAGGAATGAGGCCGATTCGGAAATCGATATCACGAGTGGGAGGTAAACCAGGTAAATCGTCGGGGAATACATGAGGAAAATCATGAACCACAGGCACCTTGTCTATTGCCTTAACTTCCTTTTCCTCCGCTACTACGATGTGTGCCAAGAAAGCTTGGTATTCCTTGCGGAGATACTTGCTAGCTTGGACACATGACATGAGTTGCAACTTCTTCGAAGCGACTTTGCCATACACACACAATTGATCACCGTTCGCGAGAGAGAAACGAATCATTTTATCGAAGCAAACAATTTCAGCATGATTCTCCCGAAAGAAATCCATACCTACTATGACATCAAAGCTACCGGAATGCATCGGGATAAGATTGATCGGGAAAACTTGACTGTTGAGTTCGAGAGTACAGTCGCACAGAACGGAACTAACAGTGACGGTTCTTCCTGGCAACTTCTACGTCGAATGTTGATGGGAGATTAACGTGTTTACGGTTTAGGAGCCTTTCGAATTCGAACGATACAAAACAGTTATCGGCTCCAGTATCAAATAAACACGAAGAATATATACCATTTACGAGAAACGTACCATTAACCACGTTGTTGTCTGCCTGAGCCTGACGGGCGTTGATGTTGAAGACTCGCCCGCGGGCTGCTGCTGCTGCTGTTGGTGCTGTTGCGGTGCTGCTGCTGTTGCGGTGCTGCTGCTGCTGCTGTGGCTCTAGCTTCACCACTCTATTTGGGCAGGCGTTTGCGAAGTGGTTGGGATCACCACACGCAAAGCAAGCTCTTGCGTGAGCAGGAGCTGCTTGCTGGCCGTGCGGAGCTGGTAGAGCAGGAGCTTGAACTGGGGCTTCGCGAGGACCGGTATGGCAGTTAGTGGTGAAATAGCCACATAGGTTGCAGTGAACACAAAACCGACATGAGATTCCAACTGGGTGATGATAAGTACAAGTAGGGCAGAGCGGGCGTGGACCAGTGTATGCACGCTTGGCTGGCGGTGCATTGGCCACAGGCGCCGCTACTTGGCGGTTCTGCAGTTGCGGTTGGGGTTGGGGTTGGGGTTGGGAAGGCACGACTTGGAGTGGAGCGGCAGTTACTGCATAGTTCTTGTTACTGGAGTTGATGTTCTTTCTATTGTGACGTGATGACCTTGAATATTGCGAGGCAGTGGTTTCAGCGGTGGGAGTAGCGGTGACTTGGTGCAGATTCTTGGAGGTTTTATTAAAGTAACCAGCCCTGATTCGCTTGTCATTGATCTCAGCAGCGAGCAAGTAGGTTTCCTCGATAGTTGTCGTCTTCGCAGCTGGAACGAAGTCAGCAACACAATCCGGCAGAGCACGGATATACTTCTTGATTGTAATCTCAGGGGTAGTAACTTGACCCAAACAGATGATACTCAGTTGCTTGAAGCGAACAGTTAAACCAGCTTTGTCGCCACCATCATGTTTGATATGCCAGAATTCGTCCTCCAACTTCTGGAGCTCGTGGGGAGGGCAGAACTCCTGCATCATGAGGTCCTTCAACTCATCCCACGTCAGCCCATAAGCTGCATCGTTCCCTCATTTGTTTCTCTAGGCAGTCCACCAATCCAGAGTCAGAGATTGGAAGACGCCGGTGGTGTTAACAGTGCGAAGGTTTTCCGGACAGCCACTCTAGCGCAGGGTGACTTCGATCGAATTAAACCATTGAAACATGGCCGTAGGCCCATCTTCTCTGGTAAATTCTTTTGGGATCACATGCTTTGAACTGCTTGAAGCTAAAAGTAGCTTTAGGAGAATCAGTCCTGGATTCTTCTGAGTACTTGCTAGCATTTTCGTTCAGCTCGCTAACAATTTGCGGAATGACTTTCGCCATCTGCTTGGCGACTAGTGTAGCGATGCGTTTGTCCTCGTGGTTAAGACGGGCGAAGCGAGCCGTGTGTGATCCAAATGACGACATTGTCTGCAAACAGACATCATCACAGGACTCAGACACAATTTCGATTAATCCTAGCATAGTCTAGCGATCTCACCAAAAGCTACTTTATATAAAGCACAGGAACACGTTCAATCACATTATCACGTAGGCACATAATTCACAGAAGCATGTAATCACATAAACACATAGTCTACGTAAGCACAGAAGTACATAATCCACATAAACGCATCTTCAACTATATTTTGCACGTATTGACCTACATATGTTGCACGTATTCACCTATCTTTCATAGCGTCGTAAGGTGATCGATTATTGCGAGTGCGAATAGCGAGTAGCGATTGCGAATAACACAAGCGATTTGTTAGCGTATTGAGATAGATGTGCAGTGCGAGTTGTGTGTGTTGATCAAAGCAAACAGCGAAAAGAGAGTAAATCACCAAAAAAATCGAAACACATAAACACATAAAATTCACATAAAAATTGATAAATTTACAGAATTAGCGGTGGCGAATTCCAGAATCGTAACACATAAAAATCGAAGAATGGATTGTCTGGGTGTGAGACATTGACTGCCCAAAGTGATCTGACTATTCTCAAGGACTTCGAGTATACGCTTTGGCCTAGTAGACTGTGCTCTATCGCCGGTATGCGGTGAATGGCATGCATCCTTTCGGTTATTTACGCAACTCGAGTCGTTGGAATCCATCGAAACTTTGGTGAGAGTTTTGTAAAACCAACATAGAGAGTGGAACGAGTCATCAAGGTTCGGTTTCACCCCTAACTTAGTGACTCCATTCCTGTTTGTGTGATAGAATCACGAGATAGATAGAGCGAATCGCGCCGAAGTATGGATTTCACTCCTGGTTCAGCGCAAATTCTCGTGTTTATAGTAAAAATAGCGTGTCGAACGAGTGGTTTGATCGAGAGTTTGCGGTTTTCACATCTAGTCTCAACCAGATCGCCTGTTTATCTGTGTCGCCAGCCTTAGGAAAGGCTGATCTTGGGCAGAACTTTAGTATGCGATGTTCTTGCAATAGTGTAGTGTACAACGAGTTCGAGCGAGAATATCAAGTAAGCTCGTGCAAAACCCACACTAGGTATGCACAAGTCATTCTGTTGGTGCTTAGACTATAGACTAGGACGATTCTAAGACATCGACCCGGACTAGGTTGAGTCTTTCCTAATTCCCTATAGTTATGGCTTTGATACCAATCTGTCACACCCCAACTGATGGCGGAAACATCGGGGCGCGGCACTGAGCGAAACAGATTGTCCAAGAGATTCCATAACAACTACGATTACCAATTATTTAAGCATCACGTCCCATACCATGACATAATAAGTAACATAGTTATTACAGACAAGTAGTTCTCAAAGACAAATAAAAACTGTTCCGACAACTCAGATTTTAAATTGTTTGTTTCTAGACTCCATCCTAGCTTGATTCCAAAATAGCAAGCAAAGCATAAGCATCCTAAACACCTGTCACATACGTTAAAATAGAGGTCAATACACATAGTGTAAAGGTGAGCATACAAGTTTAATAATGATAGTAGCGAAAGCGAGTTTACGCATAACCAACATGTAACATGTTTAATGTGAAGCAAGTAGGTTATCGACAATGAAATATGCACATACATGACTGCGAGTTGTAGAATGCGCAACACATATCACCATTGTGACATGTGAGAAAAGCCCTTAACAACCCCTGTCCACGACAGGTGCTGAGTACAAACTATAGCACTATCATTGCTAAGGTGTCAGGCAACAATCACTGTGTAAACATAACATACAAGCATTCAACAGGTAACACATATAATATGCAGTAACAGTTAGCGTATAAAAGTGTTTGCGTTGTGTGATCGATGTGATTTGATATAAGTAACGTATGTAACACCCAAGAGTGCTTAAAGCAAAAAGGGATCGAGTATACTCACAGAAAGTGCTTAATAACTAAACACCATCTTGGATTGAAGGGAGCGCTAGAGAATTAGCCTGATTATAGAACGATAGCATAAGCGATAAATGGAGCGTAAAATGATGCGAGTTGAATGAGTGTCGAAGGGATATCCGAACAGATGGCAATCCGGACGGATGGTCATCTGGTCGGATGGCCATTCGGTTGGTTTGCCATTCGCTTGGGAAGGATGTGTTTGTGTATGATGGCTTTGAAGTTTTCGTTGTAGCATTTTGAAAACAGAGAAGTATCTCTACCCTTCAGGTTGTTCAATCGAACGGTCGTCCGGTCGGATGGTTATTCGGTCGGATGGCGATCCGTCCAAGTGAGACACTTCAGAGAACAAGTTCACAGCATAATGGTCATTCGATCGGATGGTCATCCGATCGGATGGCCATTCGCTGGTCTTGGTAATGTTTTGAAATGTTGTAAAAGTTTAAGTGTTGAAGAACATATGTCAACCGATCGGATTGTCGTTCGATCGGATGGCAATCTGATCAGACGGCAGTCCGTTTGGTGACTTGTTCGTTTTGAAATCTGTTAAGTTTGAAAGTTTGATCGAGAAGGTATGACAACTCGTTAAACAATCGGAAATACCCTTAAGTCCAAGTTATCCGTGTTTTGGTCAAAAATTACCAAAGCAATTAAGTGATCAAATTAGTTAAGTGAGGTAGTGTGCTAGAAATATGTATGAAAAATGTGTTAACAAAATTAGATATGAAAACAGTTTCAGGATGCGGCTCAGGATATAGAGCTGTATCTATGATCAAACAATGAGTGAAAATGTAAAGGTGGACACGTGATGTATGAGGAAAGCCCTTGATCAATCTAGATCGCCGGCATAAAACCTCGGGAGCTGAGAATCGCAGCTGCCTTGTTCTTCTATTGCTTCAAATATCAGGATACAGTGCAGGATGTGGTGCTGATCGACTATGTGTTACAATGTAATTTGAGTACAAGTGTTGTGTGTAGTGTTTGCGATGAGCTAGAGAGAAAGTGTTTGAAAGTGTGTAAAATTGCGTGCCTTAAACTGATCCGCCCCCATCTATTTATAGTAAAGATAATGTAACAAACTATCCTAAACTTCCGGGATCCAGCGAATATTCCCACTCGAACGTTGAGGAACAAGTCTTTCGGGTTCAACGGCCTCCTCATAACAGATACGCCCGAGTCTTGAGGAGAAGAAGTCTTGATGACCGTTAGCAACTTACAACCATTAACCTGCACGTGTTTAATTCACTCAACCTTAGGATATCATCCAGGATGTTAGCAATATCCCCGTCCAGTATCCTGGTCACAAATAAACAACTAAAAGCAGGATATTAGTCAAGATAAGTATACTCAGAAAATGACCCATAACAATTGTCCCCAAATATATCGGTTGGTATACCAATCCAACGGATATATTTCAAAAGTCTTATCCCATAATTCAAGGCATTTAAAGTGAAGCGACGGTCGAGATCACATCGTAACCTCCCACACGCTTTTTGCTCAATGGAGATCCATAATGCCCCCGTATCTTCTCTCTTCTTGTTTGAAAAGCAGATATCTTCAACAGAGCCTTCAGGTAATTCTCCATTTCTCATTTACTTTCTATCAATTCTCCTTTCTTTATTCGTAATGGATGTCGAGACCTTCAACCAGCAGAATCTCCTCAAAAATCCCGAAAAGGAGATCTGTGCTTTTGACAACGCAGACATTGCGGCTTTGAGAGCTTCCGGCGCTTTCCCTGATAACACGGTCTTTAGACCGTTCGATCGGTCAATTCGATCGGATGTTTCTTCCACTGATTGGGTTTGCTTTACAGCATATCCTTTTTCGCTAGGTCTCCGATACCCTTTTCCCGAATTCATGATGCAATTCTTCCGAACCACCGGCATCTCTTTTGCTCAAACCATGCCCATGGTTTGGAGAGTATTAATTGTACTTAACCAAATCAAAAACCTCCATTGCCCTGATCTCTGCATCGAGTACTTGCCTATTGCTTATCGCCTCCGATCCCATGGCTCTAGCCGGTTCTTGCTTTTCTCGACCTCTAGCAAACCCCTTATTCTTAAAGCCACCAAAAACGAAGACGGATGGCAACGCAAGTTTTTCTTTGTGAAACGAGACTCCATTGCTGAGGGTGCCAACCTTCCGATGGAGTGGTTAACCACCGGTAGGGTCATAAATATTCGCATAGACCGTTTGGTTTTTATCTCCTACTAACATCCCTCTTTTTGATCCTTATGTAGTGAACTTCAAGGAAGTAGCTCCCCCTACCGCTGAATCAGAAGAAAGAATCAACACTGTTTACCGATTACCTGCAATAGACAGGACTTTCACCATACACGTCCCGAGTTCCAGTCAATACTCGTCATCTGAAATGTCTGGTAAGGATTACTTTCAAAATAATTAGTCAAAACAGTATAATAAAATAAAGAGTAATAATGATGTGAAACTTTTCCCTTTATGCAGCACCGGCCAAGATCCCTGAAGTCTTTGACCTCGACGAATTGGACAGTTATTCTGATCAGATTCAGGTCAAGAAGGAACCTAGTCCCAAGGCCACAGCCTCATCCAGACCCAGCAGTTCTAAAGCCATCATTATTCCCAAACCTTCACCGGCTACCAAGCCCCGGAGTTCAAGTTCCCGCAAAAGGAAAGAGCCTGATTCCCCTGTCATTGCTGACACATTTCCTTATGAGAAGCACGGGTTCATTGAAGCTAGCGGGTTTATGACTTCCTTTCTTAACCAGGTTAGTATTCTCATATCACATCCTGCGGCTTACATTATTTACAAAGATTTATCAATATTAATACCTGTCCTCTTACCTTTGTAGGGTCTTGAGCGTCTGGTTCACCTATATCAAGAATCCTGCAAGCTTAACAAGACGCTTGAAACCAAGCTAAAGGAAGCTGAAATCACAATCTCCGATCAAGGCATGATTGCAGCCGCCAAATCTCGTCATTACGAGCAGAAATTTAAAGCTATGATTCAAGAACACCAAACTGCTCTCAACAAAGCTACTCTTCAAGCCCAGGCCGATCTTGAAGCTGCCCATGTGCAACATGAACAGGATATGGTCAGCTACCGGGAAAGCCTCAAGAGTTCCGTCGTCATTTCTCTCCTTCAAGCCAGATTGAAGATGGCCCATGAAGCCAAAACATTAGGTTTTGAATGCCCTTCTTGGGATGTTGGTGCTTGGGAGACCAAGCTAAAGAACCTCGGCAGCACCTCTTCCAAATCATCTGTCGAAGAATCTTCCAAAGCAGTTGAAAAAGCAACCGATGCTGAGAAGGATGCTGAGGCGGATCCCAAGACGGATGCTGCTGAAATCACTATGGACGAAGAAGGCACTACCCCCTAGAGCTTATTTCCTTTAAATCGTTTGAACAATTTTATGTCCTATGAACAATTTTTATTTCTGCATCAAAACAATTTGATATCCGAAGGTGGATGGGTCCTGGGTTTCAGGATGAAACCTTCGGTTATCAACTAGTACTGATTGTTTCAAGTAATTTTATTTTTCATATTTCTCGCTATTATCTTCCGTCTTTCTTAGTACAGATCTTTGTTTTACAAAATTTCGTACAATTATCTTTAAAAATATCCTGATCAATATGCTCAACAATATATAATAAAAACTGTTATTAGATTTTTTCAACTTCATAGAAAGCTTTTTAAAGAGTAAAAACAATCTATCTTTCCAAAACCTGTTTCGATAATACTTAAATGATCAAAGTTTCAAACTAGTATTAGTTTCAAATATTTTCATCAAATATTCTGAGAAGTATTTTGAAAACATATTTTGAGAATATATCAGGATATTTAACCTTTTACCAAACATAGTACTATTAAAAACTTAAACGATGTTTACAAAGGAAAGATCATACCAGGAATAGGGTATAAACCTATTACCAAACTTCAATCCCTTTGCAACTCTTCCAATGAAGATGTCCCCTGTTTGAGACACTTAGTGCATTAGTTCCGAGCCTTATCCTTTTAGCTTTACACCATTGCCTCGATAGGAATGTCCCCTGTGTACAATGTCTTCTTAGAAATCTTCTGAATATCAGTTTCCATTGTATAGGCAATTTTTCATGCCACGAGGGTAAAACCCAAAAATGTCTTGGAGATAAATTCCTTATATCCTGGGGAAAATCCCAAATTTTCATGCGCTACAGGCGGGAGTGTATAAACTCCAAGACTTAGAAAGGTGAAAACCTTTAAACCTTAGAGAGTATGAATGTTGGTGCATTACATCTGTAGACTTCGTCTTATATCGAGTCTTGGACTAAAAGTTTGAAGATGTCAAGTTTGAAGATGTCAAGTTTGAAGGGGTCTAGTTTGAAGGTGGCTTGTCACTTTCAAACGGGAGGGTTAGTCGTGACAGTTTGAAACTGGTTGTTGATGCATTTATTGTCTATCGCCTTCGTCAATCCAAGTCGTAGTGAAAAGCCGGAAGAAATCAAGTGCATAATGTTATATTTAGTTAGAAATGGCAAGGTGGGAAACTTGTAATTAATGAGAACTTTCATTAAGTTGCCTTGACCATATAAATAGGAGGTTATGTCATGATTTTAGTAAGACTTAAGATTTTTTAGAAAACTTGGAGAAGACTTTCTAGAGAGAGAAAGTGTAGAGAGAGAAAGTAGTGTAAACGTGAATTTTTGTACCGGATTTGTCACATCATTCAATAAAATCACGTTAGTAGTACGATAGTGTGTGTTCGGTCACGTACGTTCACGGATTCCGCACGTGAAACGTCCGTTATGCAATCGAACGGTGTCAAAACCGGTCCTACAATTGGTATCAGAGCTAGGAGCTCGATTGCTTGATCAAACACATCGTTTTCGTACAGATTTCAGCGATTTCAGAGGCGATTCAGATCCATATTTCATCAAATTCTTCATCTTTTTATTTTTATCACGTTTTTCATCGAAATTCGTCAAATTGAACGTGTTTTACCGGTCCGAATCTGCTGATATTTTAGTATGTTGTGCGAAAATCTTTGATTTACAATCCTACCAAATTTCAGATCCAAATTCCTAGCCGTTTAGGAGTAATCGAAGATTTTCAGTTCGATTTCGCTGTCAAAATTGCAGGTTCGCTTTTACGAACAATCTGGTCCGCTTATTCGAACATTTTGTGAGGTCCGCTCATAGGATAGCAGGAGGTCCGCTTATTGTGACATGTATGGTCCGCTTATTGTGACATGTCTGGTCCGCTTTTGTGAACAACAATAGGTTCGCTCATTGAGACAAAAGTTGAGGTCCGCTCTTATGGTCATTTCACAGGTTCGCTTATGTGGTAGAGTTGGTTCGCTCATATGGTTCATTAATAGTGGGTTCGCTTTTGTGTCATCATCTTCACGTGGTGATTCAGATCGTTTATAAGTTGTCGGATAGTTAATTGGTTGGCTTTGAATGCACCGACCCACTAACACAAAAGGCCCAATCACAAGTCTTTGTTGATAATCAACCCAATCAAGTTTTATGAATTAATGGTTTAACCGGCCCTATCGTATATCTTCTAACCTTTGAGGCACAATAAAAGGAGAACAATTAATTGATAAGGGTTGTTGTCGGCCACATTTGATGTAAAGTAAAAGTGTTTTGCTTTGTCCATGTGCACCGCCCATACATTTAATCAGTTGTGTTTACAAGTGTTGTTTTCGACCCAATCATCGGTTAAGTGAAGTCTCAGAGGTGTAAGTTTGCAAGTCTTGTTTTCACTCGGTTTTCGAAAGTTGTTGCTTACACTATCTAAACAAGATCTCAGTTCACACGAGTTCTATTTGTTTGATTTGCAAGGTGAAGTCTCAGAGGTGTGAAACGTGGTTTGCCAAATATCAGATACTTGCAAGAGCAAATCCCCACTCGATCAGTTGTTGCTTAATCTTTGATATTCAAACGAATAGTCGTTTGTTTGTCCGAATTTCATTATTGATTGAGAATTCGTAATTGTGAATCTTTTGATACCAAAACATGGATTCTGAAATTTATCTTACACTGAACAAGTTTGAAAATTTTACAGGTATCAAGGGAGAATCAACTGATGAATTGATCAAAAGATATATCGAGTTGTATTGGGAGATGGTGAGATTGAAGATAACCATGTCCAATGAGGAATGGGTTAACAAGTTAGCAAATGTTTTACCGGGTGATGAGTGG
This sequence comes from Helianthus tuberosus, assembly GCA_030545235.1. Classification (NCBI taxonomy): domain Eukaryota; kingdom Viridiplantae; phylum Streptophyta; class Magnoliopsida; order Asterales; family Asteraceae; genus Helianthus; species Helianthus tuberosus. The sequence continues at coordinate 24,176 of JARYGA010053705.1, forward strand.
AGAACATATTTGTCAGATTTAAAGAAGATATACTTAGACGTGAATTTGTGTTTTTTCATCGAAAAGATTAAAGAGCGAGAGCTTGAACTCCGAAAGAATGAAGCAGCTGATGAAGCAAAATTCAAATCGGAGGAAATTGTTCAGGAAGAAGAGCAGGTTAAAGACATTTCAGCTATCAAGGTTGAGAAGAAAGCTGAGAATGTAAAGATGATTGTAAAGTGCTTAAACTGTGAAAATCTAAAATCAGAAAATGCCAAACTCATGAGGGATTTAGAGAGTTTGACATTAGAAAATGAAAATCTTAAAAAATCAGAAAATGTTTTGAAAAATCAAAAACAAAATCTAGAAAATGAAAAGGTAATAATTGAAAAAGAATTTCAAATTCAAATAAAGATTTTAGAAGATGAGAGAGATATCTTTGGTAAAAATAATCTTGAGAAACAGATTGAAATAAATTCTCATCTTGCTAAAATCATTCAGCTTGAAAAAGAAGCTGAAAGTTATCGGCATAAAATTGCTGATTTAGAAAATAAATTGAAAGGTTTTGTGATTTCTTCAGCGTATGTGAATATTTCATGCCCAAAACCGATCAATGAAATTCCAATAAGTGACAATGTCACAAACTTTGACAATGTCAAAGTTGAAGATTGTGATGAGAAATCTGATGATGAAAATAAAAAAATTGAAAAACAAAAATTGTTTTTAGAATTAAAAGAAAAATTCAAAAATACTGTTTTGCAATTTACTGAAATAGGTGAATGCTCAAAGCAAAAACCTGTTAAGGAGAGTGTAGAACAAAAACAAATTGTTAAAAAGTCGGAAAATGTTCAAAACGAAAATAAAAGCTCATCAGATCGATCATCCAATCGCATTCAAAAAGTACAAAAATTGAAAAACGAAAACTCAAAAATTGTTGGTAATAAGTGGTGCAGGTCAGACCACAGTGCTCAAAAGACAAATCCAACAATCAAGAAGAGGAAAGAGTATCACCAAGCCAAACAGTGCTTTGATCTGAGCGTTTGGTATGAAAATGGTGATGGGTACGATAACAGAGTGTGTTACAGATGCGGCTATCAAGGACACATTGCTGTTAACTGCCAGAGACGGAGATTTGAGATGAGGAGATGCTTTGAATGCCAAATCAAAGGTCACATTGCCAGAGATTGCCCAATGAGATTTAAGAAGAGATCGAGGGCTGAATTTCATGGAACGGTGAAAAATCAGTCAAAGTCGATGAAAAGACTAGAACACAGAAACAACAAGAAGTGATAGAACCGAAAGTGAAGCTTTCACAAGGACAGAAAGATCGACTGAGAAAGAAAAGAAAGAAAGCTCGAGAGTATCTCGAAAGGATTTTGTCCTCGGGTACAACAAATAAGAGTGCTGATGAATCGTTTCACTTGACAACAAAGTCAAGTAAACCGAATTCTTCAGATGCAAATCTGAGGACAAAAGAGGAGATAAAGAAGGTTGAAGTGGTTAGCGATGAATGTGTTTCTTTAAAAACAAAGAAGGTACATTTTGGCGATGATCCTGACTCATCAAAGTCAGATGAGCCTCGTGTTGGCGATGAATCTGACTTGTCAAAGTCAGAAGAGCCACCAGTTGAGCAAAAAGGAGAAAATTCAGTTCCGCCAATGGATGATATCAACTTTCCACCATTGCGAGCTGAAAATTATAAACAAAATGTTGACGAAGTTGAAATTTCAAATCAATCTTTTTCTAAAAAGAAAGATTTTGATGTTGAAAAAGCTTTTAACCCCAATGTTCTAAACATCTTTGGAAAAATGATTGACGGGAAAGTCAAAGGGGTTAAAGAATTTTATGAATCAAAAAGGTATGTTCAAAACACCCAAGGACCGTCAGGCTTGGGTGAATGTCTTTAACTGAAAAACCTGACTTGCCGGAACTCCCAGGTTGGTAATTGGGTAGTAGGAATCGGCATATTTCTTGAGAAATTCACTTCGGTGATATTTCGACTTTCAAGTGGTAAATCAGGGACATTAAGTTGTACTTGATTTTCTACAAGTGGTTTTGTTGTTTAAATCGGAAATGTTAAATTTTACAAGTGATTGAAGAAAACAAAGTGATGAAAGATCCCCATGTTTGTGAAACGTCACACAAAACTAATTTTCCGGAAAAACCATTTTGATTAAAACAAACTTAAGTGTTTTGAAATCATTATGGGAAAATAGTTTGTTGTGAGGGGGAGTTCTGATTGTTTATGCCAAGTGAATGGCGAATTGAAGCGATTTGATATCAGTTGTCAAGTTGGTTGTACAGTTTAGTTTCAAATTTCCTAAAATGTGTTTGCATTTTAGGGGGAATAAGAATTTTTAGAAAATCCAAAAACATTTGAAAATTTGAAAATGTCAAAAACATTGAAAAAATCAAAATGAGTTTTGTTGAGACAAGAGGAAATGATAGTAAATCAGTGGACTATCACAGCATGCTAAAGATATGAAATGTCAAATGTGATAAACGGTCTCACTAAAGATGTGACGATAGGCTCAGCTAGACTAGTAGATTTGCGAGAACGATACAAACTTAAATGAAAAAGCCTAGTTCTAGTGGGAAACATGGTCGAAAGCATAGTACTTAGTTTTGTCCTTCTTGATTGTGTGCCTACTCAGTAATCGCTGATTGTCGAAAGACATAAAACTGGTTAAGTTTGTGAACTTTCACAACTTTGCTGAAAAGTCACTGTGATTGTGCATTTCTTTTTGCAAAGATTTAAACATGTCTTATTTCTTTATTTTGTTTAAGCATCGGACATCCTCTGCGTATACGTGAGTATCGACCTGGATGTTGTTGCCTAAACGTTCTGCTTTATTTTCTTTGGTGTTTCGTTTAAGCTTTGGATCACCTCTGCGTATACGGGAGTATCGACCTGGTGGTTAAAGCCTAAACAACTTCAACTTATTTTTATTTTCTTATTTTGTTTAAACATTGGACTTTCTCTGCGTATACGGAAGTATCGACCTGATTGTTAATGTTTAAACATTCTGCTTTGTTTTCGCACAAATCACAGTCGATAAAAGTTTAAAGGCATTACTTGAGTCAGTGTATTGCATGATGAGGGGATATGCTGAGATCGTGGGGTCCATAAGAATTTAGTGCTATCTTAATATACCTTAACGTATCGGTAAGCATGTCGAAAGTTTTTAGAATGAGCTTAAGAGGACAATTATATCGTCAATCAACGTGAATCGTTTAGAACTTAAAACGATTAAAAGCTTAACGATGCTTGTGATGTGTCTCAAAAACTGATATGATCCTCTTTCGCAAACTCGCAAAAATAGTGTTTGTACATATGTGATTTCTGCATTTAATTTCTGTTATTGCATTTATGTTTTTTGAAAAATTCAAAAAGATTTTCGACAACTGATATTGAAAAGTTGATATTCAAAATCTCAAAGGCTAAACAAGATGAACAATTGGTTTGGTTAAGATGATGAGAAGTTGGAAGATAATCCTCAAATGTTTAGATGATTCATTAATTTGAATCACATTATCGTGTGTTATATGTTTGAGAATTTTGAGTGAACTCTTTTAGAGTCAAAATTATTTTGTCTTACGAGAGGTTGAGATGTGTAGGTTTCTGATTCTGTTGCTACAAAAAGAAAGGCGTCGATCCCAAAAGCACGGAAGCTTGACGAAAGGGGGAGCCTGAAGATTCTGAAGAAAAAGAGCAACGGAAGCTGAAGACAGATCCACCGGGATTCTGTTCGAGCAAGAGTATTTGAAGACTCTCACTAAAGATTCCGTCAACATCCAAGGGGGAGTTTATTAGTGCAGTTGTCTGTCGACTACATCTTTGTTCGAGTCTTAGAGAGAGAGAAAGACAAGCCGCTATGAGTTTCACTACGAGATTGACTACGGCAATATCCAAGGGGGAGATTGTTGATGCATTTATTGTCTATCGCCTTCGTCAATCCAAGTCGTAGTGAAAAGCCGGAAGAAATCAAGTGCATAATGTTATATTTAGTTAGAAATGGCAAGGTGGCAAACTTGTAATTAATGAGAACTTTCATTAAGTTGCCTTGACCATATAAATAGGAGGTTATGTCATGATTTTAGTAAGACTTAAGATTTTTTAGAAAACTTGGAGAAGACTTTCTAGAGAGAGAAAGTGTAGAGAGAGAAAGTAGTGTAAACGTGAATTTTTGTACCGGATTTGTCACATCATTCAATAAAATCACGTTAGTAGTACGATAGTGTGTGTTCGGTCACGTCCGTTCACGGATTCCGCACGTGAAACGTCCGTTATGCAATCGAACGGTGTCAAAACCGGTCCTACAATGGTCATGTCAGTTTCAAACGGGAGGGTCTTGTCCTATAAATAGCCTTCAAACTTTCTCATTTGTAACTTTCTGATTTCCGACACCGAGGTGCTGTCGAAGTGTCTCTGTACTGTAAATCGTTCAAGATCAATAAACAAGACATTTATTAGTAAATACAAGCTAAACGAAGACCGAATCAATGAATTCCGCCTCTGATTCGGTCTGAGCACTCTTCTGATCGACTCGTTAGGTCGTCTCACGATCCTACAAGTGGTATCAGAGCTCAGGAGGAAGAGTTCTTACCGTTTAGCTCGTTTTCGCTGAAAATTCTGATTTTCTACACCTTCTTTCACAAAATTGATAGTTTTCACGGTTAAAATCGGCTATAATTTTCACACTGTGTTTGGATTTGACAATTAACAAAGCCTTAAAAGTTTCAGACTGAAATTCGATCTAAAAGTGATAGAAAACTGCCTAACCGTTTGAAAGTGTTCGATAAATTGCTGATGTCATAGGTCATTCCTGTTTGAATCTGACCCTACCGTTTGAAACTGGACTGGCAGTTTGAAAATTGACCTTCCTGTTTGAAAATGTCACCTTATTGTTTGAAACTGGCCCATCCCGTTTGAAAGCAGCCATCCTGTTTGAAAATACATGGTGTACAGTTTGAAACTGACCTGACAGTTTGAAACGTGACTTTACCGTTTGAAACATGATCACCGTTTGAAAGTTGACAACATGACAGTTTGAAACATGATCAATGTTTGAAAGTTGTGTTCATCGAATTGTGTATAACAGTTTACGAGAGTGTCAGTTCATGTGATATTATCAAAAGTGTATTGAATAGTGTGAACCGCTTGAAAACGTGCATCGTGTTGTGAAACATTAAATGGAGTTGGTTAGTTTGCATGATATCTGATTGAATTATGTGATATCTGATTAAAGTAGTCGCACATTTATCAATTAAGTGGAAAATGAGGTCCAATAGAATGAATTGAATATTAAAATATTCGACCACTTTGGTTCAAGTTTCTAGAATTGCATGTGAAAGATAGTTGTAATTTGAAATTGTTGTCTGATTCATAACAACTCGGCCAAATAGAATTGTTTCATCGTTTAAAGGTGTCGAACAGTTTCAAATATTATAAAGCATTTGTTGGTTCGGTGGATTGTTTGGTCAAATAGTTTGTGACGTTAAATTTGAGAGTAATCATTTAAAATCAGAAGGTTACATGTGAATCATTTTTGTCGACATACAAAGTAATTGGCTGTTTGTCTTGACCCAAGAATTGCATGTGATCAGTTTTAAAATTGCGGCCCAATCATATTGGTGGATAATCTTTGTTTTGTCGGATACATTAGTTTCAAGTCAAAACAAAAGCACCGTTTCTTGAGTAGATTAATTGGTCAAATCATAACAGTTGTGGGATTTAAAATTCTCGGCATAATCAGATTTAAGTGATTGGTATCTTGTTTAAACAGATTGTTTTTGAAAAAAATGGAAGTGTTTTTTGATGAAAAAGAAAACCATGATCTTGAAAGGATAAATAACTGGTATCGAGGGTATTTCAGTAGTCATTATCAAGGTTTGTCCAAGAATGTTTGGGTTAACCGGTTCGATTGTTTTCTGTGTAAGAAAGATGAAAAATTAGATGATCTGGAAAAGCGATTTGATTGTTTGATTGACCATTTGAAAGAAAACAAGATAGTAATATCAGAAGCTGAAATGGTATCAAAGTTTGCTAATGGATTACCTGCTGAATGGAATGTTTTTTTGAAAAATCTGAGAGAAAATTCAAGTTTTTCAAAAGTATCTCTGAATAAATTCATCAGTAAACTGAAAAATCATGATTATGAACTTTATCAAAAGAAGAGAGATGTGTTGGATAAGATAAAAATGAATTTAGAAGATTTGAATTTAGACGTGATATATGAAATAAACAAAAGAATCAATGTTTGTTGGGCAGCGAAAAGAAATTTGATGTATGATATGAAAAGGGGTTGTTATATTGATGATAATGGAAATTCTATTGATCTTGTTACAATCTTTGGTGCAGGTACATATAAGATAGAGAAAGAACAAGATCCAAAGAATGAAGAATCAGTGAAGAATGAATCTTCAAATTCTGAATCAGTGTGCTCCAAATGTGACAACTTTAAGACTTACATTGACAAACTCTTGAAGGATGCGGAAAGTTTGAAATCGGAAGTCGAGAAGTTGAAAGATGAGAAGCAAACTGATGTAAAACAGATTCTGGATTTACAGGGAAATTGTGAAAAGCTAAAAGTTGAAAATGTTAAACTGTTAAATGATTTGAACAGTTTGACATCAGAAAACAAGAAGTTGAAAGAAAAAGCAAAAATTTTTGAAGAGAAAATTAAAAGTTTTGGAAATGAAAAATCGAAGATTGAAAAAGTTTTTCAAAGTCAAATAAAAATTGTAGAAGATGAGAGAGATTTGTTTGGTAAAAACAATCTTGAAAAACAAATTGCAATCAATTCTCATCTTGAAAAGATTATTCGATTTGAAAAGGAAGCAGAATGTGCTCAAAAGAAAATCAAAGAGTTAGAAGGTAAAATCAGGGAATGGGAAGAAAAGTTGAAGGTTTTTGTGAATACTTCAGCTATTCCTTGCCCAAAACATATTAATTCAGTTCCAATAAGTGACGATGTCACAAACTTTGACAAAGTCAAAGTTGAAGATTGCGATGAAAAATCTGATGATGTAAATGAAAAAATTGAAAAAAAGAATTTGTTTTTGAAATTAAAAGAAAAATTTCAAGAAACTGTTTCACAATCAACTGAATAGGGAGAATGCTCTAAGCAAAAACCTGTAAAGAAGAATGTGGAACAAAAACAAAATGTTAAAAATTCTAAAAATTTTCAAAAAGATAATAAAAGCTCATCAGATCAATCATCCAATCGCAATGAAAAATTACAAAAATCGAAAAATGAAAACTCTAAAATTGTTGGCAATAAGTGGTGCAGGTTGGACCACAATGCTCAAAAGTCAAATCCAGCAAACAAGAGGAGCAAGGATTATCACCAAGCCAAATAGTGCTATGATCTGAATGTTTGGACTGAAAGTGGTGATTGGTACGATAACAGAGTGTGTTACAGATGCGGTTATCAAGGACACATTGCTGTTAACTGCCAGAGTTGGAGGTTTGAGTCAAGAAGATGCTTTAACTGCAACATCATTGGCCATATTGCTAGAGATTGCTTAATGAGATCAATGAGAAGATCGAGGGCTGAATCTTAGAAGCAGGTGAAGAAACCAGTCAATGTCAAGCCCAAAGAACCTAAAGTTCAAGAACAGATAATTCAAGAAAAGAAAGTTAAACTTTCACAGGGGCAGAAAGACAGACTGAGGAAGAAGAGGAAGAAGGCGAGAGAGTATCTCGAGAAGATCTTGTCCTCGGGTTCATCTGTTGGTAAAAATAAGAGTTCTGATGAATCGCTTTCCTTGACTGCAAAGTCAAGCAAGATGAGTCCATCAGATACAAATCTGAGGACAGAAGAGAGAAAGAAGAAGAAGAAAGTTGTTGGCGATGAATCTGACTCTTCAAAGTCAGACACGCCAAGTTCAGGCAATGAATCTGGTGTGGTAAAGCCAGAAGAGCCAGTTGTTGAGGTAAAAACTGAGAGTTCTAGTCTAACAATGGATGAGGCAAACTTTCCACCATTGTTGAACAAGAATTCAAAATCACCCAAGGACAGTCAGGCTTGGGTGAATCTATTTAAATGAAAAACCTGACTTGCCGGAGTTCCCAGGTTGGTAAGCGTGGAACATGAATCGGCATTTTTCTTGAGAAATTCACGAAAGTGATATTTTGACTTACAAGTGGTAAATCAGGGACATTAAGTTGTACTTGATTTTCTACAAGTGATTGTGTTGAAAATTTGATAAATGTTAAATCTTACAAGTGGTTAAAGAAAACAAGGTGATGAATATGATCTCCATGTTTGAGAAATGACTCACAAAACTAATTTTCCGGAAAAACCATTTTGATTAAAACAAACTTAAGTGTTTTGAAATCACTATGGGAAAATGTTTTGTTGTCAGGGGGAGTTCTGATTGTTCATGCCAAGTGAATGGAGAATTGAAGTGATTCTCATCATGTTGTCACATTTCTTGTACAACTTGTTTTCAAATTTTCCCAGAAAATCAAAATTGAGACATATTTTGATTTTAGGGGGAGTAAAAATTTTATAAAAATTAGAAAATTTGAAAATGTCAAAAACATTAAAAAATGCAAAAATGAGTTTTGTTGTGAAAAAGAGGAAATGATAGTAGATCAGTTGGACTGTCACAGCATGCTAAAGAAATGGAGAGATAAAATGTGATAAACGATCTCACTAAAGATGTGACGGTAGGCTCAGCTAGACTAGTAGATTTGCGATAACGATACAAACTTAAATGAAAAAGCCTAGTTCTAGTGGGAAACATGGTCAAAAGCATAGTACTTAGTTTTGTCCTTCTTGATTGTGTGCCTACTCAGTAATTGCTGATTGTCGAAAGACATAAAACTGGTTAAGTTTGTGAACTTTCACAACTTTGCTAAAAAGTCACTGTGATTGTGCATTTTATTTTGCAAAGATTTAAACTTGTTTTATTTCTTTATTTTGTTTAAGCATCGGACATCCTCTGCGTATACGTGAGTATCGACCTGGATGTTGTTGCCTAAACGTTCTGCTTTATTTTCTTTGGTGTTTCGTTTAAGCTTTGGACCTCCTCTGCGTATACGGAAGTATCGACCTGGTGGTTAAAGCCTAAACAACTTCAACTTGTTTTATTTTTCTTATTTTGTTTAAACATTGGACTTTCTCTGCGTATACGGAAGTATCGACCTGATTGTTAATGTTTAAACATTCTGCTTTGTTTTCGCACAAATCACAGTCGATAAAAGTTTAAAGGCATTACTTGAGTCAGTGTGGGGTCCATAAGAACTTAGTGCTATCTTAATATACCTTAAAGTATCGGTAAGCATTTCGAAAGTTTTTAGATTGAGTTTATGTGGACAACAATATCGTTAATCAACGTGAATCGTTTAGAACTGAAAATGTTTAAAGCTTAACGGTGCTTGTGATGTGTCTCAAAAACTGATATGATTCTCTTACGCAAACTCACAAAAATATGTTTGTATATATTTCTTTACTGTATTTTATTCTATTTCAAAAACCCAAAAAGATTTTAGTGTGTTTTAGCATAATTTTTTGTAAAAATCCAAAAAGATTTTCGACAACTGATGTTGAAGAGCTGATTTTCAAAATTTCAAGTGCTGAACATGATGAATTGGTTTGGGAGTGTGCGTTTAAAAGAAGAAACTGATTTTGTAAAAGAAAGGTTTGATTAGTTAATCAGGGTCATTAATTTGAACTTGATATAACTATTTCCAGTAAGTTTTTCTTATTGTTTTAAGTAAAAACTTATGTTGTGATGAGAAAATGTGTGCAGGAAATGAGCTGATCAGAGATAAAGCCAGGGATTGATCTCAAGGTGATAGCTAATTCCAGACGGAGATCCCATCAAGATGAGAGGGGGAGTCTGACGAGGTTAGAGCCAAAGAGAAGATCCTGGTATATGCTAAGAAAGACAAAAGACTGAAGATGCGAAGACTCGACACTGAAGACTCGTCAACATCTGAGGGGGAGTCTGTTGGTGCATTACATCTGTAGACTTCGTCTTATATCGAGTCTTGGACTAAAAGTTTGAAGATGTCAAGTTTGAAGATGTCAAGTTTGAAGGGGTCTAGTTTGAAGGTGGCTTGTTGTTTTGGTCAAAAATTACCTAAGCAATTTAGTGATCAAATTAGTTAAGTGAGGTAGTGTGCTAGAAATATGTGTGAAAAATATTCTTGTTAAGTTATTTAGAAAATCAGTATTCATGATACGGCTCAGGATATTGAGCTGTATCTACGATCAAACTATGAGCAAAAGTAAAGTAAACGACACGAGATGTACGTGGAAAGCCCTTGATCAATCTAGATCGCCGGCATAAAACCTCGGGAGCTGACAATCGCAGCTGCCTTGTTCTTCTTATTACTTCCAACGTCAGGATACAGTGCAGGATGTGGTGCGGATCGACTATGTGTTACAATGAAATTTGAATACAAGTGTAGTGTTTGCAATGAGCTAGAGAGTGAAAGTGTTCGAGAGTGTCAGTGTCAAATTGTGTGCCTTAAACTGATCCGCCCCCATCTATTTATAGTAAAGATAATGTAACAAACTATCCTAAACTTCCGGGATCCAGCGAATATTCCCACTTGAACGTTGAGGACCAAGTCTTTCGGGTTCAACGGCTTCTTCATAACAAACACGCCCGAGTCTTGAGGAGAAGAAGTCCTGATGACCGTTAGTAACTTGCAACCATTAACCTGCACGTGTTTAATTCACTCAGACTTAGGATATCGCCCAAGATGTTAGCAATATCCCCGTCCAGCATCCTGGTCACAAACAAACAATTAAAAGCGGGATATTAGTCAGGATATGTATATTCAGAAAATGACCCATAACAATTGTCCCCAAATATATCGGTTGGGATACCAATCCAACGGATATATTTCAAAAATTTCACCTCATAACTTAAGGCAATTAATACGACTAGACCCTTGAAATGACAGCGGTGCAACTTCCAAAGCACTATTTACTCTTTACCCCCCTATATTCATCCTATATTAACCGAGGGACTCCTTATTACGGTTATCCTTATCTTCAAGCGGACATCAGGTATTTTCCTTTCTATCCTTCTTTCTTGAATCTCTTTTAGTTTGCTCAATACTTTTCATGGCACCACGAACGAAATCCCGATCAGACCGACCGGCCTCAGCCCTCGTAAGTCAAAACCTTATTCGCAACCCATCAAAGGAAGTCTGCTGTTTCAACAATGCCGACATCGCTGCTCTTAAAGATTCCGGTGCCTTCCCCACCGGAACAGTCTTTCGCCCTTTCAACCGGGAAGCCCGATCGGACGCGTCATCCAACGAGTGGGTTTGTTTTTTTGCTTACCCTTTCTCTCTTGGACTCCGGTACCCGTTTCCACCCTTTATCTCTAGCTTTTTCGACCTCACCGGCCTTAGTTACGCCCAGGTTATGCCAATGGTCTGGCGAGTCTTGATAGTGCTGGATCAAATCAAGTCTCGTCATTTTCCCAACCTGTTTATTGAAGACCTCCCTATAGCATACCGGTTGAGATCCCATGGCGATCATCGTTTTCTTCTGTTTTCTACCTCCAAGAACCCCTTGGTTCTTAAGGCCTCCAAGAACGAGGATCGATGGCGACGAAAATTCTTTTTCGTAAAAAGAGATTCTATTGATAAGGGTTTCGATCTGCCAGTTAAATGGTTAACCAAGGGTAGGATTTAGGGTTTTAGGAATATCCCCAATTATATCCTCAAACTATATCCCAGACTTATATCCTGACATTTTTATGCAGCGAACTTCAGAGATTTAGTACCTCCCAGCGCAGAATCCGAATCCAAGATCGAAGAAATCTATCGACTTCCTGTCAGTGAAAGAACTTTCTCCCTGTCTCTCACAGATTCAATCCAGAAATCAAGCTCAGAGATGTCTGGTAAGCACATTCTCAGTAGTTACATATATTCTAAATCAATTATTTTTAAAAAGTATGATGAGTTCAAGAACATCTTCCCTCGTGCAGTACCGGTTGTCAACCTTGAAGGTTTCCAACTTGACGAGTTGGATTGCTACTCCAGCCTCGAACCCATCAAACAAGAATCCAAGCCAAAGCCGTCTGCTACACCAAAGCCTACCTCCTCGAAGACTGTTTCTGCTCCCAAAGGCCCTCCGGCATCCAGCTCTCGGAAGAGAAAGGAGATGGACTCCCCAGCTGTTTCTGAAACATTCTCTCTCGAGAATCATGGGTTCAATGAAGCCACCTCATTCCTCAAACAGGTAGAATTTTCTTTTCGATATCCTGCACAAGTATGTTAGTCCTTATCCTGCTTATTTTTTACATCAATACCTGCGTCTGGATCGTCTTATGCACTTGTATGAAGACGCTTGCGGGCTTAACAAGATGTTGGAGATCAAGCTGGAGAAAGCTGAGGCCACCATAGCTGACCAAGGAACCATTGCAGCTGCTAAATCCCAGCATTATGAACACAAATACAAGGCAATGATCCGGGATCACCAAGCTACTCTCCACAAAGCCAACGAGGATGCTCAAGCCAAACTAGATGTCGCCCTTCTCCAATACCAGCAGAATATGAGTTCATATCGGGATAGCCTCAAAGCATCCGTGGTCGTCTCTCTTCTCCAAGCCAGGATAAGGATGGCTTACGAAGCCAGGGATTTGGGCTTCGAATGTCCCTCCTGGAACATAAAGACTTGGGAGGCTAAACTAAAGGATCTTGGAGGTCATCCCGTTACTCATCCTGCAAAGCATGCTGGTGAAGAGCCTTCCAAGGCGACAGAGGAAATGGCCAATGCTGACAATGATGATGCCGAGAAGAATCCTGAGGCCGATGCTGGTGCAGATGCTGGGAAGGAAGCTGTTGATCAAGAAGGTACCGCTTCTTAAGCGGTGAAGTGGGCGATGATGGATATACGTGCCAAGGCCGGAGCCCACTTTTAAGTTTCATGGTTGTGGTTATGTAAACAATTTACTTTTCCTGTCTTCAAACAATTTATATTCCCTGCATTAGAACAATGTGATGACCAAAGGTGGATGGGTCCTAGGTTTTAGGACGAAGCCCTTGGTCATCAATTAGTATAACTTGTTTTGAATCTGGTAACGGTTGTAGGTGGACAGGTCCTGTTTTGAGATATATCCTGCAACCGTTACACAAGTATGGTAAAAACTAATTGTGCTTTTGGCGGATGGGCCTTGGTTTGAGGTGAAACCAAAAGCACAACTTTTGACTTGTTAATAATATAACTATCTTTTGACTTATTTGCTGTTGCCTTGCATTACTTAGTGTAACTCTTAGCTTTGTAAAATTTTGTATTATTATCTTATGAAAATATCCTGATCAGTATACTCAGCAATATATTACAAAAACTTTGTTATTAGAAAGGACTCCCAAATGCTCGTTTAACTTTGTAGAAAACTTTTAAAAAACAATCTATGTTTCCAAAACCAGTTTTCGATAATACTTAAATGATCAAAGTTCCAAACTAATACTAGTTTCAAACACCTTAATCAAATATCCTGAAAAGGACTTTGAGAATCAAATATCCGGGTATGTTTACAAAGGAAAGATCATACCCGGAGTAGTATATAACCCTATTACCAAGCCTCAATCTTTTTGCAACTTCTTCAATGAAGATGTCCCCTGTGCGAGGTACTTAGTACATTAGTTCCGAGCCTTATCCTTTTAACATCACCACCTTGGTAGGAATGTCCCCTGTGTACAATGTCTTCAAATACTTTAGAAATCTACTGAATGTCAGTTTCCATTGTATAGGCAATTTTTTACGTCCCAAGGGTAAAACCCAAGGATGTATTGGAGATAAATCCCTTGTATCCTGGGGAAAATCCCAAATTTTCATGCGCTACAGGCGGGAGTGTATAAACTCCAAGACTTAGAAAGGTGAAAACCTTTAAACCTTAGAGAGTATGAAAATACCCTTTCGTGAGAGAGGGTGATCAATCCTCATATACCTTTAGGATTCAGGATATAGCCAACAGTAACGAAATTGTCAGCCACTTTTACATGGACTGGTCCCGCCACCTTGAACTATCCCTGAATAACTTGCGCTCCAGGAGGGGTGTTTAAACCCAATTCGGAAGAAAGGTGAATACCTTTAAACCTGTGAAGGGATCAGGATCCCTTGTACGTGAGAGAGGGGGCCAATCCTCTAATCTTCCGAAATATCCTGAGTGAGCATCCCGGAGCTATATCCCGAAGCATATACTGCAAAACATCCTTACACTAACGTGGGTGTTAGCTTGGCTAACACCCCTCCGATGCTTAAGTCAGTATTGGGTTACAAAGAACAAATTAAACCAAACATATTTAAAAAAGGTAGAATTTATACCATCCTGAGTTAGAAGTTAAATTCTAAACTCACTTGAAATAGAGCTTAAGGTGTATAGCATTCCAAGACCTCGGTAGCATATCCCCTTCCATATTCTTGAGTCTGTATGCTCCTTTCCCTGCTTCTGATTCAACTTCATATGGTCCTTCCCATTTTGGAGCTAACTTGCCATCGGCAGGATTAGTAGTATTCTGAAAAGCCTTTCTTAACACCCAATCTCCAACCTTAAATCTTCTGGTCCTAATATTCTTGTTATATGCCCTGGATATTCTCTGTTGGTATGCTGCCATCCTTAGCCTTGCCGCGTCTCTCTTCTCATCTATAGTGTCTAAATCCTGACTCAAGGCTTCAGGATTCTGCTCAGGATCACTTAGCGTAGATCTTGCAGTAGGTATTGTTATTTCCGTTGGAATCATTGCTTCTGCTCCAAATACCAAGGAAAACGGGGTTTGGCCTGTTGCATTCTTTACCGTTGTCCTATCAGCCCACAAAACAAAGGGTAATTCTTCTGCCCATCTCCCTTTTTTGGCTCCAAGCCTTTTCTTTCAGTTATTGACAATTATATTGTTTGAGGATTCTGCTTGTCCATTTGCTTGAGGATGTACCGGAGTAGATGTGATCATTTTGATCCCCCAACTCTTGCAAAAGTCAGTAGTTCTCTTGCTTATAAACTGAGAACCATTGTCACAGATTATCTCAGCTGGTACTCCGAATCTGGTCAGGATATTCCTCTTTATGAAGGATACCACTTCTTGGTCTCTAACTTGAACAAATGCTTCAGCTTCAACCCACTTAGAGAAATAATCCGTCATTGCTAGCATAAAGACTTTTCCTCCCGGAGCTTTTGGTAGCTTTCCCACTATATCCATACCCCACTTCATAAACGGCCAAGGGGAAACAATAGGATATAATGGTTCAGCAGGTTGATGCAGTATGTTACTATGTCTTTGACATGCGTCACATCTTCGAGCATATTCTGCGGCGTCTTTTCTCATTGTTGGCCAATAATATCCTGTCCTTAATACTTTTGAGAATAACGACCTGCCCCCAGTATGGTTACCACAATCCCCTTCATGTATATCCTGAAGTACTTCTTTGGCTTCAGGATCCTCCAAGCACCTCAAATACGGACCTGCAAGAGATTTCTTGTATAAAATATTATTTATAATAGTGAATCGTGATACCTTCATCCTAAATGCCTTAGGATTTTCATTTCCAGGGACGTGTCCTTCTTTGAGATATCTCATGATTGGAGCCGTCCAGGATTTAGGATCCTCTTCAGGATGCTCTGCTCCAGGATCCTGAATACCCGCTACTTCTTTATCCTGAGGATTCGTTGCAGGATATAAGACATGTAATATTGGTATTTGGGTCCCTTCAGGTATCCTGATCGATGATCCAAAATTTGTTAAGGCATCCGCTTCAGCATTATCCTCCCTTGGTACCTGTTCAAGTATAAAAACATCGAAATATCCTGCTAATTTTTTGAGAATATCGAGATATTCGATTAATTTCTCACCCTTAACTGCATAGGATCCATTAAAATGGTTAGTAATTAACAAAGAGTCAACATATACTTGCAAAATTTTGATACTCATGCTCTTAGCCAACTCTAATCCTGCAATTAAAGCCTCATACTCTGCTTCATTATTAGTAGCAGGAAATTCACACCTAATAGCCTAGGGTAATATGTCCCCCTGTGGCGATTTTAGTAGTATTCCTAATCCTACTCCTCTTACATTAGATGCACCGCCAGTATATAATGTCCAGGATCCTGAGGATTCTCCTAACTGTTGAACTTCTAGGTCTACCTCGTCCTGAATGTCACTACTAAAGTCAGCCACAAAGTCAGCTAAAGCCTAAGATTTTATGGCATTTCTAGGTTCATATACTAAATCATAAGCACTTAACTTTACTGACCACTTGGCCATCCTGCCTGACATCTCTGGTTTCCTAAGTACATTTTTAACAGGATAATTTGTTTTAACATGAATCCTATGTGTCTCAAAGTAATGTCTAAGTTTCGTTCATGCCATGACTAATGCTAGTATCAATTTTTCTAAATGAGAGTACCTAGTTTCAGCATCTAACAAACTTTTACTAACATAATAAACAGGATATTGCTGACCTTCATGGTCTTTTATAAGAACGGCACTTACAACATTCCCTGATACAGCAAGGTATAGGGATAGTGGTTCACCATTTTCAGGCTTCATCAATAGAGGTGCGGTTGAGAGATATCGCTTCAAATCCTGCAAGGCTGCTTCATGCTTTGCTCCCCATTCGAATCTTTTGTTCTTCTTCAGGATATCATAAAAATCTTTGCATTTCTCAGAGGATCTCGAGATAAACCTGTTTAATGCTGCCACTCG
The DNA here is from genome assembly GCA_030545235.1 of Helianthus tuberosus. Classification (NCBI taxonomy): domain Eukaryota; kingdom Viridiplantae; phylum Streptophyta; class Magnoliopsida; order Asterales; family Asteraceae; genus Helianthus; species Helianthus tuberosus. The sequence goes on from JARYGA010053705.1 coordinate 40,833, forward strand.
CCCTGTTAATCGTTGAACATCCTTCATATTTGAGGGAGATTTAATATCCAAGATGGCTTTAATCTGCTCCGGGCTCGCTTCTATTCCTCTTTTGGTCACCATATATCCTAGAAATTTTCCTGCCCCCACTCCAAAATGGCACTTAGCAGGATTTAGCTTCATGTTATACTGATCCAAGATATCAAACGCTCCTTTAATATCTTGGAGGTGATCCTGAGCTTTCCTTGATTTTACCACCATATCGTCGATGTACACCTCCATGGTGTCCCCCAGTTTGTCTTTGAACATCATGTTTACCAATCTTTGGTATGTTGCACCTGCATTTTTCAAACCAAAAGGCATAGCTGTATAACAATAAATACATGTTGGTGTCATGAAGGCAGTATCCTCCTGGTCAGAAGGCTCCATTTGGATCTGTTGAAATCCTGAAGATGCGTCCATGAAGGTCAGCATTTCATGCCCGGCAGTGGCATCTACCATTGCGTCAATGTGGGGAAGAGGAAATGGGTCTTTAGGACAAGCTTTGTTCAAGTCTGTGTAGTCTACACAAACTCTCCATTTTCCATTTTTCTTCTGTACCACAACCACGTTTGCTAGCCACCTTGGGAACTTAAACTCTCTGATCATCCTGGACTTCAACAATCTCTCAACTTCCTCTTGGATAATTGTATTCCGCTCAGGAGCAAACTTCCTTCTTTTTTGTTGAACAGGCTTGAATGATTTATCAATTCCAAGCTTGTGAGTGATAATGTCTTTGGATATGCCTGTCATATCCTCATGCTTCCATGCAAATGTTGACATCCTGCATTTCAAAAAGTTAATTAATTGTTCTTCAATATCCTGAGGGATATTGGTTCCTACGAGCACCGAAATATCGGGATTATCCTGGTCCAGGATAATCTTCTTCACATCCTGCTCCGGATCCTCCACAATATCCTGGGCCCGCGTCTTTAATTGCTATGCTGCACTAGGTTTGGTTGAGGATTTCATCGAGGATGAGTAGCATTCTTTCGCCTCCTGCTGATCACTATCAACTTTGACAACTCCCCAAGGGGTAGGGATCTTGATGCATTGGTGATATGTTGATGGCACAGCCTTCATATCGTGAATCCACGGTCTTCCCAGTATGATGTTATAGCAGGATAGAGAATCCATCACACAGAAACGTTGTATCGAGTTGACTCCTTCAACGTATACTGGTAACTTTATCTCTCCCACTGTGTTTCTGGCCTCTCCACTGAAGCCAACAAGCACGGTAGACTTTGAAGTGATATCCATTGGGGATACATTCATTCTCTTTAGAGTCTCTAGTTGGATTATGTTAACGGAGCTGCCATTATCAACCAATATCATGCGTAGAAAATGGTTAGCCACATATAACGTTATTACCAGAGCATCATGGTGAGGATCTTGGACAGTATCCCTGTCATCAGCATCAAAAGTGATCACTTTGTCAGTCGTGAGGGTAGTCATCCTGACAGGTTTGTCTCCCCTTTCGGCCTTAGCTTCCTTTGCATGTCTCTTTGCCGCCGAATACGAAGTCCCACAAATGTCGGATCCTCCCGAAATGAAGTTGATTATCTTGGCATCCGCTGGAGGTGATGCTGCTCGCTCAGGATCCTTCTCAATATCCTGACCCTTATTCTTCTTTCTTCCTAAGAGATCTTTCAGATATCCCTTGCTTAGAAGATAGCTTATTTCTTTCCTTAGAGCAATGCAATCCTCAGTCATATGTCCGAAATCTTCGTGGAAAGCACACCATTTTGACTTATCTTTCCAGTCAGCTTTCTGTTGACTCTTTCGAGGCCACCTAGCCTTGTCTCCTAGACCCTGCATGGCGTACATCAATTCAGGAATGTTAACAGAAAAGCAATATTCAGACAACTCAGGATACTCTTCAGGATCCTCATCTTTGACAGCATTCACTCTCTTATTTTCATTTCTACCATATGGCTTAGGCCGATATGGCTTGAATGAGGATTCAGACTTCCTGTTGGTCGACTCATAGGTGTTGGATGAGTTCATTCTCTCTTGCATCTTCCTATCATCTTCCAACCGAATATATCTTAGGGCCCTGTTTCGAACTTCATCCAAGTTCCTGCATGGGTTCATTACAAGATCTTGATAAAATTGAGAATCCTTTTGCAACCCCATCTTGAAAGCTTGCACAGCTGTTGCAACATCGAGATGAGGAATGTCTAGGGATTCCTGGCTGAACTTGTTCACATAATCCCTAAGGGATTCCTGAGGCCCCTGCGTTATCCTGTAGAGATCACTTGTTAATTTTTCAAAGCTTCTACTACAAGAAAACTGACTATTAAATAAATTTACTAAGTGAGCAAAAGAAGTAATCGAATGTGGAGGAACATTCAAGAGCCATTTCAAGGCTGATCCTGTTAAGGTTGAACCAAAACCCTTGCACAAGCATGCTTCCTTGAGATCCGGAGGGATAGGGTTAATCTCCATTCGTTCCCTATACTGGGCAATATGCTCCTCAGGATCCGTAGTTCCGTCGTAAAGCTTCATGTTGGGGGTTTGAAATCTCTTTGGGATCTCAGCATCACAGATAGGACATGCAAAACGAGATATCTTGTGGCTGTCTTGGGACACTTCCGGGATCGGCTGGACCACCCCAGGTACACTAGATATCATGTCCTTCAACTTCTGAAGTTCCCTAGTAAGTGCTGATGTTACACCTGTATCCTGCAAAGATCCACTATTGTTAGTAGCATGAGTATTGTTATTATTTGACACGTTACCCGTTGGAGGATTTTGCCCATATCATGAAGCATATCCTGAGCTCCTCGTGGTTGACACCCTGACCGAGGAGGGTATTTCAGGAGTATGATTCTGAGGAAGGCTGGGCACAATATTCCCCCTATTATCCTCAGTATACACCGCTGAACTGAAGTTCAAAGTTCTGGGATGTAATGGAGTGACAATATCCTCAGCAGATCTGCTCGAGCCAGACTTCAGGAGTTGTATTTCCCTTAAAAGCATTTGGTTTGTTTCCTGTTGCTGCCTCATTTGTTCCTGCACACTTCCAAATAAGGTTAAAATTTCATCGTTAGAAGCTAAAACAGGAGCAGACTCCTGAACACTGCGGGTAGGGATAATATCCTGAGGTCGTGAAGAGGCTGGCATCCTTGGAGGAGGTGGTGGAAGCACCGAACCGGTAGTAGCAGAAGTCATAGCAGACACAGTGGAGGAGCTCATGTTTGATCTTGAGGCCATTACGGACAATGTGGCAAAAAGTTTTGAAAATAGAAAGCCGATTAGCGATTTCACAAAAATTTTTAGTAAAGAGAGCACCACTTGCCCCACGGTGGGCGCCAAATTGTTTTGGTCAAAAATTACCTAAGCAATTTAGTGATCAAATTAGTTAAGTGAGGTAGTGTGCTAGAAATATGT
>JARYGA010053706.1:0-41561 GCA_030545235.1 Helianthus tuberosus
TTAGGGTTTGATGTTCCAAATATTATTATTAAAATTATTGCTTCGATGGATCAGCAGCAGGCAGATGATGATCCGATCGCGGCTCTCACACACAACAGCACGGAGGCTGATGTTCAGACGCACATACAATACACGCATTGTGGGTGACGGGCTGTGTCTCTATCTATATCTCTTCGTTACTGGATGGGTCTGGGTTATGTGAAATGTCCGTATTGCCCTTTTTACCGTGGGTTTTTTACTATGTTTTTCAGATATCCAAGGGTAGTTTCACGGAATTTTGGATTTTGTTGCCTGTGAGATTAGCTTTGCTAGAAGTTTAGGTGTGTGGGGATAGTTTGAATGTGCCCTTGTGGTTTTGTTTGTTGCGTGTTTAGCCCTTGTATTGTTGTGAATGGGTTCTTTGGCATATGCAACTTTAGTTAACTAAAATTAATCGATAACCGGACTGCCATCTATTCGAAGTAAATGATAACCAACATAAACCAATAGCTATGGTTAAGGTTAAGGGTGTTGTATAATCGAATGTTGACTGAACTAAACTGAAAAAAATTAAGACATGCTTGTATCAAGATGCATATATGTATATATAATATATGACTATATGGGTGGGGGTTGAGTATATGTGTCAATGTTGTAGTGAAACATTTTAAGAATTCGGAATACATTTGGACCGGGTAACTTAAAATTTCTTCCAATGTTAAAGTGTACCATGAAATAGATTGCACTATAAATGATTCAATGAAATGGGTTGGTAGTGATTTGATCTTTAGATGTGGTTGATCTTCCATGTTTATTTAGTTCAAACCTCTTGATTAATTAATCAAAATTGACCATAATCGAAGCTCGATTATGATTATAGTTAAGGGTAAAAACCGAATCAAGCCGTGATGTGCACAGTGCACACCCTAAAGTTTACTAATTACTCACTATCCTAAAAAACTAGGGAATGTGAATTGTATATACTTTTTATATTTTTTTTGAAATCTATGTATTTTTTATGTAAGATAAAAAGATCCTCCATATTAAAAGTTACTATAAATGTTAAATGACAATACAATTTCATATCTACATAAAAATAACAAGAAATCACAATTTGATACGGAGAGTACCAAAAAGAAAAGATATTTCAATAATTCAAATTCAAAACATGTGTAAATAGTAACTTAGAGAATGGCCAACATAATTGCCAAATAATTGCAAAAAAGGTAACTTTAAGAATCACCAAACTCGTTGCCAACTACTACAAACATGATAATGTATATTTATAGTTAAAAGTTCATATGAGTATTTGTTTTGAAAAATGAGAGAGGTGATTTTATATATAAATAAAAGTTAGCATACACCACCAATAAAACACATCCAAGTTACAACACCACTATAGTACATGTATGACCACAAATGATCAGGACGATAGTTGTTGCATTCAAAGTTAATCTTGAAGAAAAATATTAAACACTAACGTGACCTATAATTGGTGTCTGGTGACCACTACATATTAGTTTACCGACCAATTGTTGCATCCCAGATAGCAATGACATTAACTTGTCATTATTTTATAGGCAGTTTAACAAGAGTCGTATTGAATTAACTCGTGTGACAGTGCATTAACCATGGATCAACCATAGATGGCTATATATATAAGGTATACAGTTGTTAGTTTATACACATGTGTACAGTATCGCTAGTATAAGTTTATAGAGGGCTGAGCAATTTACGGTTCTGAACCGCCAGAACCGCGGAACCGAACCGGAACCGAACCGGAACCACCAGATCCGAACCGTATTGTTGGATTTCGGGTCCGATTCCGGTTCTTAAGTTTGGGAGAAAACGGTTCCCGGTTCGGTTCCGGTTATAACCGGCCGTTCCGTTTAAAGAACCGCTAGAACCAGTTTGGTTTTTGTTGCGATCCGTCAGTGGATCAAACTCAAGAACGAAGGAAGGGAAAGGATACGAACTGGGACAATTTTCTCTATATTTTTCATTAAGCAAAAACAAGTATTTAAAACAAGGAATTACTTGAAAAGAAAGAAACTACTTCCACAATTCACGTAGGAGATCATGGAAGATACTGGACAAAAACAAATGCATGGAACTAAGGAAACATGTGCTCTTAAAAATAGAAGTTTGTTAATTATTTTCTTGCTGGTTACTCTTGGAATCGAACGGGCTTCTTTATGTCTCTTTTAGGCCGGCCCACTCCAGCTGGATCAGTAGCTTTTGCATCTTCTTGGGCCTGGTCTTGCTGGGTCGTAACAATTCCCGGGTCTCGAAAGGCTACCTCGTCCTCGAGGTTAAGTGGAAACAAGGGAAATTGCAGTGTAAACGCATCCATATCTTCCCACGTTGCTTCAGCTAAATCTTGGTCTTGGTCTTTCCACTGAACTAAAAGTTGGTCCCTCCCTTGGTCGTTGATGCGGTGATTCAAAATAGTAACTGGTTGAGGAAGCTTGTCTTGTGCAATTTTAACCTCAGTCGCTGGAACTTCAGAAGATGCTTCAGTATACGCACTCGGCTTAAGCAAGGAGATGTGAAAGACCGGGTGGATTTTGGCGCCAACCGGGAGGTCGAGTTTATATGCCACAGAACCAATTCGTTCAAGTACACGATACGGACCAAAATAACGCTTTGAGAGTTTGTGCTTGTTGCTGCGATCAACAGTGAGTTGCCGGTACTTTTGAAGCTTGAGATAGACAAAGTCACCAACTTGAAATTCCTTGTCGAGTCTATGGCGGTTTGCTTGTGTGGTCATAGCGACTTTAGACTGTTCCAATGCGATTTTAAGCATGTCTAAGAGACGATGATGTTCTACCAAAGATGACTCGATGGAAGCTGTGTTAGTAGTGGGCAGGATGTCACCATGAATGGCGGTAGCTTCACGTCCAAAGACGGCTCGATACGGTGTCATTTTTATTGCCGAATGATGTGAAGTGTTGTACCAAAATTCGGCAAGGTAGAGATACTGAAACCATTTCTTTGGTTCGTTATGAACAAATGCACGTAAATAACCCTCGAGACAACGGTTAACAACTTCTGATTGGCCATCACTTTCTGGATGATAAGCACTTGAATGGTGAAGTTTTGTACCCAACTGTTCAAATAGTTGCTTCCAAAATTTGCTGAGAAACAATGGATCCCGATCAGAAACAATAGACTTTGGTAACCCATGAAGCTTATAGAATTCCCGCAAAAAAATGGTGGCCAAAGTTGTGGCAGTGAAGTTTGGTGGTAAGGCGATGAAATGAGCGGCTTTTGTGAGTCGGTCAACGATGACCCAAATGGCGGTTTTTCCGTGAGATGGTGGTAATTGGGTAATAAAGTCCATGGAAATCTCTTCCCATGTATTCGAAGGAATCGGGAGTGGTTGGAGCAGCCCATATGGTTTGTGGTTTTGTGCTTTTGTAGTTTGACAAACAACACAGTTGCGTATGAAGTGGTTGACATCTTTTTTTAAGTGGGTCCAAGAAAAAAATTGAGATAATCTTCTAGTAGTGGCCTCGATTCCCGAGTGGCCTCCCATAGGTGTGGAATGAAATTCCTCCAATAAATAAGTACGTAAAGTGTGGAGTTTTGGAATATAAAGTTTACCATGAAGAAACAGGAGGCCATCTTTAATTCTGTGATGTGGAAAACCCGTAGGGTCGGCCTGCACCGTAGCTAGAAGTTGTTTCCCATCATCATTTTCACAGTAATATTGTCGGATCACTTCTACCCATGTTGCCGTTGGTGTTGAAAGCGCTAAAAAGACTGGTTGGTCGATGCGGCTCAATGCATCGGCGACACGGTTGTCTTTTCCCGGTTTGAAGTGCATTTCAAATTCGTAACCCATCAACTTCGAAATCCATTTCTGCTGTTCCGGAGTGTGGATTGATTGGGTGAGCATGCTCTTAAGGCTGTGATGGTCCGTAAAAATCCGAAACTTGCGCCCAAGTAGGTATTGCCTCCACTTTTTGATAGCCTCTGTAATGGCATAGAGTTCCCGGTTATATGTCGATTGAGTTTGCAAACGAGAACATAGTTTCTTGCTGAAAAACCCGATAGGTTTATCGTTTTGAGCAAGGACGGCGCCAATAGCCGTACCCGAGGCATCGGTGGTGATATCAAAAGGTTGGGAAAAATCAGGTAGAGCGAGGGTGATAAGATGTACCATGGAGTCTTTGAGTTGTTGAAAAGATGATGATGCTTCAGTTGTCCATGCAAATTTAGGGAGTTTGAGGATATCGGTTAATGGTGATGCGATACGAGCGTAATTCTTGACAAAACGTCGGTAATACCCGGTAAGACCCAAAAAGGCTCGTAAAGTAGTCATGGATTTCGGGGTCGGCCAAGATTGAATAGCAATTAATTTTTCCGGTTCGGCGCGTACACCTTTTGCCGAAATAAGGTGACCCAAAAAGGGAAGTTCAGCAGCTCCAAAAATGCATTTGGATAATTTTGCATGGTACTGATTTTTCATGAGAGTTTCCAAGACAAACTCCAAATGTTGATAATGGGTTTCCAACGATGGGCTATAAACGAGTATGTCGTCAAAAAACACCAAGACAAAATGTCGCAAAATCGGCCGAAAGAGGTCATTCATGGCTGATTGAAAGGTGGACGGAGCGTTTGTAAGGCCGAAAGGCATTACTAAAAATTCGTAATGTCCATCAATCGTACGAAACGCGGTCTTACCAATGTCACCGGGTGCAACACGAATTTGATGATAGCCGGCACGTAAGTCGATTTTAGAAAAAACTGTTGCGCCATGTAACTCGTCCAAGAGTTCATCAACAGTTGGAATTGGAAAACGATCGCGTATAGTAATTGCATTTAAGGCGCGATAGTCGACACAAAAGCGCCACGACCCGTCTTTCTTTTGGACAAGTAAAACTGGAGAAGAGTATGGGCTGTGGCTTGGTTGGATAATACCCTCTTGCAGCATCTCCTTAATTAAGTTTGTCATAACCTGTTTTTGATAATGTGGGTACCGATATGGGCGGACATTTACTGGTTTTGCATCCGGAAGAGTAGGGATAAAATGGTCATGCGGTCGGGGTGGTGGCAAGCCATGTGGATGGTCGAATAAAGGTTGGAATTTAGTGAGGATAAGTTGGATAGTGGGGTCAGGGTGAGTAACATCAGACATAGGGGAAGCAATAGGTGGTTGGTGGTGAAAGACCATGGTATGTAAGGAAGCAATACCTGTATGCTTCACAAGTGAGGATAATGAACTAGGGGAAACCAATGAATTTAATGATTCACCTTTCAAAATACATTGGTCGCCATCTTTTTGAAATACAAGTGACGGAACGGAAAAATCAGCAATGACGGGTCCAAGTGAAGCAAGCCATTCCATGCCTAATACTAAATCGGCACCTTCAATGGGAAGTAGATAAAAGGGTACGTGAAACATGTGTTTGGAAAGTGTTAATGGAACAGTGGGCAAGAACCCGGTACATTTTAGGTGATCACCGTTACCGACCATAACGGAAAATGGTGTGATGGGTTCTGTAGATAATTCCAAAAGGGAAGCAATGCGAGGTTGAAGGATATTATGGGTGCTACCGGAGTCGACTAGAACCGTAACTTTGTGACCGTTGATAAAGCCGGTAAGACGTAAGGTCTTAGGCGATGACAGACCATAGAAAGCGGCCACGGAAAGTGCAAAGAAATCATTGGCGGCCGGAGATGTAGCATCAGTGGTCGGTATAGTGGTGTCTTCCGGAAGTGGGCCGTCGCTAGGTTCCTCGTTGTCGGCGATCAACAAAAATTGAGGGGGATTGCATTTATGTCCTGGGTAGTAGCGTTCAGGACATCGAAAACACAAACCTTCGGCTCTCCTTTTTTGAAGGGCTTCAGGTGACAGTTTGGTCATGGGTAGGGGTTGGGTGTTGGTTTGGATGGTAGGTTTTGTGGGTGGTGGTAGCAAGGGTGGTTTAGATATAGTAGTGGTTGGAGGGTGAGTTTTAGTAGGTGGAGTTGAATTAAAGTTGGGTGGTCGTGGGTTGTAGGTAGTGGTGGCGGCTAGTTTATCTTCTATTGATCGAGCTAGACCAAATGTTTGATGGAGGGTGGTTGGTTTATGGATGGCAATTTCTGATTTAATAGGTGGTTTCAGGCCAGAAATAAAGCAATTCATGAGAGCCTCAGTTGGTAAGTTGGTGACAAAGTTGCTGAGTCGTTCGAACTCGGTTTGTTAAGCTTGAACGGACGTGGTTTGGTGGAGCTTAAACAACGTCGCTTGGTGGTTTTCATAGTCGGACGGACCGAAGCGTAATTCGAGGGCTCGGGAAAACGTGGCCCAGGTACCCAAGGACTTGTTGTTAGCATGGTGTTTATACCAACTGATCGCTTCACCGGTGAAGTAGAAGCTAGCGATTTCGATCCGTTCTTCTGGTGGAATCGAATGATAACCAAAAAAATTATCCGCCTGAAAAATCCAGTCTAGCGGATTGGTGGTACCGTCAAAAGAAGAAAGAAGAAGCTTTGGTGGCCGAGGGGTATTGCGAGAGGACGATCCGGCGAAGGTGGTGACGGGTTTAGTATGTTCAGTTGTTTTAGGAAGGGTTTTGAGGGTTTCGGTGAGGGTGGAAACAAGGGTGGTAAGGTTTTGTTGTAGGGATTCGAATTGTGCAGTGTTTTGAGCGGTGGTAGCGTCATGGTTGAGAAGGACGCGGTCCAGCCGTTCAATCATGGAGGCGATGAGATCATCCATGGCCGTAACGTCTTTGCGAGGAGGCATGAAAACGTGAATGAAAGCACCAAATGTTGCGATCCGTCAGTGGATCAAACTCAAGAACGAAGGAAGGGAAAGGATACGAACTGGGACAATTTTCTCTATATTTTTCATTAAGCAAAAACAAGTATTTAAAACAAGGAATTACTTGAAAAGAAAGAAACTACTTCCACAATTCACGTAGGAGATCATGGAAGATACTGGACAAAAACAAATGCATGGAACTAAGGAAACATGTGCTCTTAAAAATAGAAGTTTGTTAATTATTTTCTTGCTGGTTACTCTTGGAATCGAACGGGCTTCTTTATGTCTCTTTTAGGCCGGCCCACTCCAGCTGGATCAGTAGCTTTTGCATCTTCTTGGGCCTGGTCTTGCTGGGTCGTAACAGTTTTAAACTTTAAATAATATATTTAAAAACCTTATTAATTCATTTAAACTTTAAATATTATATATAAAAAATGTATCTAGTATTAAAGAATATAAAAATAGTTTTGATACAATGTTTGAATGAAGTTTTTGTGATGGTTAACTAAAAGTTTTTTAGTTAATTTTGTTTTTTTACATTGTACACTTTCGGTTTAAAACATTTTATTGTTGCAACTTATACTCTGATCGGTTTGACTTTTGGATGTTGCAACTCTTAGTTATATGTTATCAACGGTTTATTGTTTTAAATTTTTTATTTTGTTGTTATTTTTAGGATTTAATTGACAACCGGTTCCGGCAAGAACCGTTTACGCAAGAACCGTTTAACCCGGTTCCGAACCGAACCGGAACCGCTAGAATATTTAGAATTAAACGGTTCTGGTTCGGTTCGGTCCGGTTCTGAACCGTTGCAAAGCCCTAAGTTTATACAAGATATACAGATGTTAGTTTTTACACATGTGTACAGTCTCGCAACTACCAACTTATACAAAATACACAACTGTTAGTTTATACACATGTGTACATGGTTTTATACATATGTGTATTATATTTAGAAATGGTTACATTTGTGTATATTGACAACATATAGTATAATATGCATACACACGAGTAGATTCATATAAAATTGTGAAATTAATTAAAACCAAACAAGTATACACATGTGTATCAACGATTAATACAAAAGCTAGGTGATATATATGTGTAAAATCAAGTGGAAAACATAAAACAACAATAATTATGAAACAAATCAATTTATACACTTGTGCACGATTACGGAACTGTTTTGGAACGAATGAAACATAAAAAAAATTGTTGATCATGTTATGTTGCTATGGATTGATTTTTTAAAATGTGTTCTCAAAAAGGAAGACTAGAATCTTGGAATAAATTAAAAGATAATTTAAATTAGCTTAGTTATAGCAACATGTAACTGATTATGCATTAATAAAGAATAATGAATTAATAAATAATTAAATGTTAAATTACAATCCTATCCTTTTATCTAAAAAATAAATGAATGGCTAAGATTAGTTCACTAGGTTCACAAATAAGGGAGTTGTTCACTATTGAACCTAACCCTATATATACATAATTATAAAATATTTAACGAGTAAACTGCCATTTTGGTCCCTGTGGTTTGGCCAGTTTTGCCACTTTAGTCCAAATCTCAAACTTATTACATCCAGGGCCCTGTGGTTTGCATTTTGTTGCCATTTTGGTCCAAATTTCAAAAACCCTAATTTTTCACTGTTGCAACTTGGTTTTTTGTCCTTTTCTAAAGGGCCATTTTGGTCATTTTGCATACCCAACTACCCACCCCACCCCACCCTCCTTTACTTTTTTTTTAATAAATTAACACAAAATTAATTATATATATATATATATATATATATATATATATACATACAGACATTCACAAAATCAATAATCATCATCTTCATCGGTTCCGATCGAATGCCACCACCGCCATATCAATAATCATCATCATCATCGGTTCTTCATCTTCAACCCCTTCAATCTTCATCTTCAATCTGCAGTTCATCAGCACCATACAAAGTCAAATCATCATCATTTTCATCGATTCTTCATCTTCAATCTTCAATCTGCAATTCATCAGCACCATTTTCATCAACAAAACCTGCAATCAATAAGCACCATCTTCAATCTGCAGTTCATCAGCACCATCTTCAATCTGCAATCATCAGCAAAACCTGCAGTTCATCAACAAAACCTGCAATCAACAAAACCATTTTCATCAACAAAATCTGCAATCATCAACAAAACCTGCAATCAACAAAACCATTTTCATCAACAAAACCTGCAGTTCATCAGCACCATCTTCAATCTGCAGTTCACCAGCACCATTTTCATCAACAAAACCTCCTTCATCAGTACCACTGCTACCCCCACCTACTACCACCACATCCACTCCCCTGGATTCCTCTCAACCACCACCATCCCCACCCTTCCCTAAATCAAAAGCCACTGCCTCCACCATCACCTAAACCTGCAACACCATCTGACGAATCTGTACAACTTTGATACCAAATTAACGAAAACAAAAAAAAACCCACCCCCTTTCAATTCATATGGCAGCTACTGCCTCAACTCACCACCCCAAAAAGAAACCCTCAACCATCCGCTTTCGTCGCCGCCGTATCAAAGAAACCACCTCTGATAATCAATCGATTGAATCTGGAGACGGTGATGGTGGGTGATTCCGGTACAGATGACTGGTTCGATTCCTCTGATAATCAATCGATTGAATCTGGAGACGGTGGTGGTGGTTTGTGGCGGCAGGAGGAGAGAGAGAGAGAGAAAAAAAGAGAGAGGGTGGTGATGGTGTGGTGCTGGTAGTTGAGAACGGTGGAGGAGGTGGTGGTGGTAGGTACGGTGGTGACGATACGGTGGTGGGGGTGGTGGTGGTGGTGGTGGTGGTGTGGTGGTGGTAGTTCAGATAGAGAGAGAGCAGAGATGGTGGTGGTGATGATACGGTGGTGGGGGTGGTGGTTGTGGTGGTGTGGTGGTGGTAGTTCAGAGAGAGAGAGAGAGAGCAGAGTGAGAAAGATGAGAGAGAGAGTTCTGACTTCAGTATGTGTGAGTGTATATATATTATATATAATTGTTTTAGGTATTAAATATATACAATTAAATATAATAATTTTTAAAATACCCAAAATGCCCCTGAGAGTAAAGACAAAATAGAAGGGTTTAAGTAGGAGAATCTGGTCAAATTTGAAATTTGGACCAAAATGGCAACAAAATGCAAACCACAGGGCCCTGGATGTAATAAGTTTGAGATTTGGACTAAAGTGGCAAAACTGGCCAAACCACAGGGACCAAAATGGCAGTTTACTCAATATTTAACTATTAATTCTAAACTTATGGGATTAAATAATAACTAGCGGGTTATACGCGCGCTTCGTGCGCAAGGCCCCAAATTTTTATTGGTTTCGATTCAGTTTGTTTCAGCATCGACACTCGCTATAACCACTGAAATAGAAACAAAAAAAATCGATCGACAACAATGAAAACGAATATCGATCGAAAACAACAAAAAAGAATACCGAACCGGTATTCTTTTCGTTACATATACTGTCACACCCCAACCGATGGCGGAAACATCGGAGTGAGACGAAAACGAGATTGCAAGAGGCTTCATAACACTAATTGCGACAAGTGTTTAATAATTACTTTTTTACATTTTTTGAACTAGTAATATCACAAGTTTGAAATACCTAGCCTAGAACAAGTATTCAAGTAATTAAATTTCATTTTATTGATAATGGTTTATTACAAGGTTGGAACAAAATACAACAGACTTGAAAGTAAATTACAATATAACAAGTATTAAAATTTAAATGCGTTTCTAGGCAATCCTACTAGATTCCTTGCATCATCAAATTCGTGGTTGCGTATGAAGATTACTTGAAATAACACACGAGTAAAGATTGGGGAAAATGATTCCGAACGGACGGAAACGGTTACCCGAAACAGCAGGAACCGAGTCCTTTGTAACTCCGGTTGTTCTCCGATCTCCGGCAGCGGAGAAATGTGACCCGAAACAAGAACATACCCGAACTCAAACCGGAAACTCGAACCGAACCAGACCAGAAAACCCAAACCGGAAACCCAAGCTCGATCTCGAGCTCGATCTACTGGAACATAATCACCACCGTTACATCATCAACACGCCATCACCGGCGTCGTTGCCGTTTCCGGCGTACCACCACCGTGAAGTCGTCGGAAGGACACAAGCACCGTCGCCGCTGCAGACGGCTTCATCACCGCCGTACGTCGTCAAGCCACATCGATTACCCCTCTTCTCGGTCTTTCTTTCTGTCTCTTCGTCTCTTTTTCTTGTCACCACACCACCACCAGACGACGGTGGTGGTGGTGGTTGGCGTTCGCCGGTCAGTCAACGAGGGGGAAGAGGGGTGTAGAAGATGGGGTTCCTGATCTTAGTATGTGTGTATTTGGTGAGATTGGGTTGCAGAGAAATTGAAAGGAGATTTTTAAGTGTTTGTTTTGAATAAAGTTAGAGGATAATAGAAAGTGGGGAAAAGCTTTGAGAAACGGCTGATAAAAATTGAGATTTAAGGTTTTGGTTTCTTATATAGCTAGGTTTTTCCCTAATGGACTTAGGCTTGTGCCCAAGGCCTACAAGCCCAATCCCTGTGTTTTAAGTGGCCCAAACGAACTTACGAATCCGTTTTCAAACCCCGAATTCCATAAGTGTCGTAAATTAGTGTTTTAAAAATAAAAAGGCGTATAATAGTGTCAGTTTTCAACGTTGGACACGTTCGTTGTCGGTTGCATTAAAAGCACGTAAAAATGCGTCGTTTGACGTTTTTATTCCCTTTTTAGATCTGATTTTCTAAAAATAGAAAACGAACTTGAATTTTCTAAAAATATAAAAATACGAAAATACGAGGCGTTACAATCTCCCCTACTTTAGGAAATTTCGTCCAGAAATTTATTCAAGAGGAAGACCTTGGGGAAAGATGGCATTTTCGAAGTGTGTTTTGGGTATAACCGAGAAATAGGTGGTGTGTGATCAAAGTTTGTATTCAATGAGGTATGGGGAAACACCGAATTTCTCATGGCACGTTTTTACGAAAGTTTGGTAATATGGCTGGAACACTTATATATAGGAAGTACCGACGGCGTATCCACTATGTTCATACCATGTTATGTCCTTTCCTTTATTCGGTGTCATGTTATGTTCCGTGTCATGGTACACAGTAGAACCTACTATGGTTTTCATGCGCCTACCAATATAATCCCGTATGCATCCATGATTATTTTGGTTTGTGCATCGTCCGCATAGTTTGTACTAGTAGTGTACAGGTCAGGGTATATTAACGTATTACGAGTGATAATGATAACGTATAGAATTTTAAGTATGCATGCATGATTGTATTTAAGTATGAGAGTATAGAGCTTAAGTATGGGTATGAGTAAATCTTTGAATAAACCACATGACATACTTAGTTAACAAGATTAACGCATTGCTGGCATGTGAATAAACAAGTCAAACCATCGCTCCGCAAGTATGAATGTATGACTTAACATGACCACAAATCCATGTAGCGGTGCGCTACTCCTGTAGTGCTACACAAGCACTATACATGTTAAGGTGTGGCTTCTTACGAAGTTAATGATAAGTTGTCAACCCATCGCTCCCGCTAGTATGAATGAATGACTTAACATTACCACAAATCCATGTGGCGGTGCGTTACTCCTATAGTGCTTCACAAGCACTATATATGTTAAGGTGTGGCTTCTTACGAAGTTAATGACAAGTTGTCAACCCATCGCTCCCGTTTGTATGAATGAATGAATGACTTAACATTACCACAAATCCATGTGGTGGTGCGTTACTCCTATAGTGCTACACAAGCACTATATATGTTAAGGTGTGGCTTCTTACGAAGTTAATGACCAGTTTATCACATAAGAATATCCCAGCAATCCCGAACCAAGTATAACGTATTAGTATGCCTGTATCGAATTGTTGTGAATTAAATTTTGAATTTTGGAATTGCGAAGTGTGTTGTGCATAAAATCGATTCTAGTATAACGTTGATTTTTTTAATGAACGTGGTAATAAGTATTAAATTGTATAGAAATTAAGATAACGTAAAAGAGAGACTTGGTAAGTATTGGAGCGTTTCGGGTTGAGAAACTTTGACTATTCCAAAGTGAATCGTAAGTTTAGTGAGACATGCTTTGGCCTAATAGGTATAATACTCCCGTCGCCAGGCGATTAACGGTATTTTACCCTTCAAGTTAATACACGTCCCTGATTTGATGGAAGATACGGAACTTTGGCGAGATTGAAAACCAAAGAGTGGGACCAGTCATCAAGGTGTGGATATCAATCCTAGTGTAACACTCATCTCATTTTTATAAGAATTTAATATAAACTAGACATTTTTGTACCAAAACTTCGATTAACATATCATTCATAAGGAAATTTTTATAGAGTTAACATTTTAGATAACTACTACTAGCTTATCAACCACAAAACAAGTATTTAAGTGTCAATAACATAAACATTGTCTTAAACAAAGTTAACTAATCGCGAAAGCTTCAAAAGTTCGTGTTCGGTTCTTGTAAACTTGCTTGATCGCCATCCGGATTAAGTCCATCGTCACCTATGGTCAAAACCACGTCAATTGTTAGTTTTGAAATCTTAAAATCAAGTACATACAAGTTTTACGGCTTAAACATTGAAAAATAAACAAAATTCTGCAATTTGGGGCTGTCGCGCCCCATGGCAGAGATGGGAAAAGCCATCGCGGCCCGCCACAGCTGTCGCGTCGCGCGACGGTGAATCCAGTTTGGTGTCGCGTGACGTGACACCTTATTTTTCATAGACTGTTGCTTGTTGAGCTGCAAATATTTCCCAGCTCTTAACGTTTGCACATTACAACTTCAAACATTTATAACTTACTACTCGAACGTCCGTTTTAGCCGATTCTTTTTCCTATGCGTCCGTAATACAATTACCAAAGCGTCTATCATAATCATTGAGTCAAAAATGGAATGTACGGACTGAAAGTTTATAAGTGTACAATGTAGTTATTTGACCCGTATAGATTTGCATTAATTTAAACCATTAACAACTTTACGACAACAAGGCGTGTTTACCCCAACATCCGGGGCTTGCGATCACCGGCGTTTCACTACCAACCTTATGGTTTCACGCTCTTGTGATCCATCCTTGCCAAAAGCAAATTAAACATACTTTTACTATAAAATATACCATTATTCGACCCGTTTGGCTCATTTATGGAATTCCACCATTTGTAATGACTACCAAACGTTTCTATATGCTCATCGATTTATTCAATTTGGTGATGATTATTATTACCTCAACCAATACAATTTCTTACTCTAGAACATGACTATGAACGATTTCGACATCTAATTTACTTAATGTAATGAAACAAGTTACATACCTTCAGAGCACACCCTTCAATCGTGCGTCAACACCGGCTTGTCCGCTCGATGCTTCGGCTTCCTTTCCTATAGAGTTCAATCACATTACATTTAGAACTCTTTGTTTCACATCTAACGCATAGTTTCCCATCTAGTGAAATTATGCGTTTTTGTTCACATTTCAACATTTAACCTTCTACTAGGCATTTTCACAAATACTTTAAGGGCAGAATTTTACACCTTTTATAATCAAGTTCATGGCTTGTTACTTAGCCAATGTTAACATCAACATAAGCATGTTCATATCAATTTTTCTCATTATCAACATCTGAATTTACTTCCTAGAGCTCAAATTACACTAGAACAACAATCACTTTCTAATGTTTAACATGTTCTTACAAAACCCACTTATCACCTTCAATGGTGATTATGAATTCACAAGATTTAGGTATAATTTCAACAAGTAAATGACTAGGGTTTTACTCCTAGACATAATATCATCCCTATCTCATCAAAACAACATTCATGCAACATGAATTTCGAATTTCTTAGGTTTATCCAGAAATTCAACTATTTTCTTATAAAATTCACATACCTTATGACCCCTTTTCAGAGGAGATCACTATTTCGTGCTCGGATTTTGATTTAGAACTGATTTTGACCTTCAATTTGTGGGATTTGTCAAGAACTAGGGTTTGTGGGGTTTCTCCTGGTCGCCCCTGTGCTTCAATCGACCCAGACACACACACTTGTGTGTGTGTGTGCATTTTTAATTTTTGTTTATATATTTCATGTTTCAATTTTAACAAGTTTGGCCCCTCTACTATCATTAGTTTGTATTTTTAGTGTTTTTAACCCACTTATAAGTCACTACTAGACTTTAGTCTAACTAGGTTATTTTTAATTTTAGTTAGTTCACATATTTATTTACCGACCTTTTATTTTAAATAAAGGATTTACATTTTCAGGGTGTTACAAGTCCACCCCCCTTAAAAGGGTTTCGTCCTCGAAACCGGAAAATACATACCAAATAGTGTCGGGTAGAGACGCCGCATCTCCTCTTCGAATTCCCATGTGGTATCCGAACCTTTCTTGTGTTCCCATTTGACCTTTACTTGATCAATTTCTTTGTTCCACAAACTCTTCACCTTGCGATCTAAAATCGCAATCGGCGTCACTGCGTAGTTGAGGCTATTATCCACCTCGATGTCGTCGTAGTGGATATAGGCGGTTTCGTCAGCTAGACATTTCCAGAGATGTGATACATGGAACGTGCTATGTATTCCACTAAATTCCTCGGGTAATTTGAGACGGTACGCTACCTTACCAACCCGTTCAATGATTTTAAATGGCCCAATAAACCTTGGGCTTAACTTTCCTCTTTTTCTAAACCGAATGATTGTGACACCTGTGTCACTACGACCATCAAACAAATACCAAACCAATGAAATATTGTGTTTCATACTTAGTATTTGTATAAATATGTGTATCATTTGCACATATCAGTTCTTGTTCAATTTCTAGCTTTAAATCGCTTTCTAGAGAGTTATACACAAACTGATGCGTAAACATGATCAGTTTAATGCAACAAACACTCCGGAACAGTGAAATAGGCTTAACATACCTTAAATAACCTTTACATAACTTAGAAATAAGTTTTGAATGGTTTGGTGTGTCAAAAACAAGTTTGTTCGCTCGCAGGGACTATTTGCGTCAAACTGCAAAAGTATGCTGTTTCGTATGGCAACGTACAGTCCGGAACTTGTTCATAAGCTAAAAATACCATATATAACCTAAACATAGCTTAGAAATAAGCTTTGAGTGGTTCGGTGTGCGAAAATATGCTTACTTGATCTTACAGGGACTAAAAGTGTCAAAAACGGCGTAAGTTTGCGTTTACGCGCATATCTTACGTTCTGACCACATCTGGACATCCAAAATTTTTGTAGACACTAAAATATTTTTATTTTAGTGATCGGCATGCAAAAATACCATTTGTTGCTTAATTTGGATCGTTTTCGCGTCTGTTTGAGTTTCGTCGTAATTAGAGGAATAACGCGACCGTACGACCAAACGAACCGACATCCGAGAGTTTTCCGAGCACATTTTGAGTCCTCTAAACTTTGATGACCTGGTAGAGCCTTGAAAATGGCTTAACGGGGGTCAAAAGTGCCTGAAATGAGCTTAAACACATTGCAAGGACTGAACTTGTAAATGCTGAAACCTTTGCTGATCTGCTGAGTTCACACGGGCCGCGTAAGACCTGCTCTCAGCTTACGCGGGCCGCCTAAAAATGCCCAGTTCCATATTTTTGATTTTCAGCTGTTCTTTGATCTTTGAGGGCCTTTCTTGCAATTCCTTTGTGTGATCACCAAGTTAGCACTTCTCCAAGTACTCTTAGCTGGCCCATAACACTTGTATGGCTAAGATTTAATGCTTGATGGCCACACAAACACTTGTTTTGATCTTGTGAGTTCATGACAAGTATAAATAGCCTAGCATTTCATTTGTTGCAACTCACACTTGATCTAAATTCTCTAAGTTGAGGTTTTATAACTTCATACCTGAGAATTTTAAGATCAAGTTCTAGCAAGGACCCTTTGTAAGCTTCCTTCATTCTTTTATTGCTTTCCTAGCATAAAAGTCAAACAGTGTTTGACTTTCAGTTTGACCAGTCAATGGTCAACGCAAAGTTCATTTGAACTTTGCAACGTGATTGTAATCACGATGGTTATAATCCTTAGCGATTATACCTACTGATTACCACGTTAACTAGGTGTAGTGACGAGTCAAAGTTTCGGTCAAAATGCGTTTTAGCACGCATTTTGCAACGAAGCTACTTTTAGGTATCAAAACACTTTGTTTTGATTTGATACCAAATCAGTTTTCTAAGTTAGTTAAACATGTTTTGACATGTTTAAATCGTCACTACTAGTTTAGTGCTTGTTTAGGGTCGTAAGTTAAGCGGTCTAAACAACCGCTTAGACTTTCGAACCCGACCCGTTTGGTCGATCATTAGGATCCAACTAAGCTTGTTTAGTGATCATAGTTGCATAGGGAATAACCTCTGAGGCTATACCTTATGATCACATAGGATTGGTTAGTTATTTGTTAAGTAGCTAGTATGCCCATAGGAAATGACCAAAACGCCCTTTTGAAGCATAAATCCATATTTTTCATATGTAATCAACTTTTTGACATTTAATCTAATTTAGTAACATATTTAGGGATTATTTGGTATGTTAGACTTGACATAGCACATAGTTAACCATCCGAACATAGTTTTACGCTAATGACGCATTATAGTAGCTTATACTACCATAATGGGTCGAAACGGGTCAAAAGCACTTAGGTAGACTTCCAAATCAGAATGTTAGGTCTATTAAATCATGCCATATGAGTTTCAATACTCATTTGATTTATAGAACCTCATTCTACCCTATATCCCGATCTAGGATCCGATTGTTTAACATAGTGATTCCATATTAGGTGCCACTCGATTCCTTGATTTCCCGAGCTTCATTAGGACACTTAATCAAGGATATTTGCAATCTCAAGTGAGTACATAGTCCCCTCTTTTACTGCTTTAAAATTTTTTGGGGTGAAACATATGTGCCTATTTGTTATTTTCATGATTTCAACCATATGATTATACATGCTAGTACTTATCTCTTGACGAATTGAACAATTATATATGGTTTAAACACAAATTTTCAAAGATTCTAAAACTAATTGTTGGATTGTACTTTCTTTATACATTCCCCAAACCGATTGGTAGTACGATATAGCGCTATAGGACTAGACACCCCATTCCTGTTGTAAGGAATGTCATAAACCAAATTTTAACCAAATAGAAATTGCCTTTGTGGTATTTCTATAGTCTCCAAAGTGTAGTTTGATACACTAAGGTTTGAATGAATACTAAATCATAGTTTCTTTTGTATATTTTGATATACTACCAAGGTACAGTTTGATGTGCTCTCAAATGTGATATTATCCAAAGTATATTTTTGATATACTAT
This sequence comes from Helianthus tuberosus, assembly GCA_030545235.1. Classification (NCBI taxonomy): domain Eukaryota; kingdom Viridiplantae; phylum Streptophyta; class Magnoliopsida; order Asterales; family Asteraceae; genus Helianthus; species Helianthus tuberosus. The sequence continues at coordinate 18,109 of JARYGA010053706.1, forward strand.
GTACAAAATCCAACATATGTTTTAATATACTATTGACCTTGTTATTTTCCAAAGCATAGTTTGATATGCTACTATTTACTAAAGTATAGTTTGCTATACTACCGACTTTGTTATATCATAAACCAAAGTATATTTTGATATACTACCAAAGCATAGTTAATATGCTATTTTCAAAACCAAAGCATAGTTGATATGCTATTTTCAAACCAAAGTATAATTTGATATACTACCGATACTTTCATTCTTAAACCAAAGTATACTTGAGATATACTACCAAATCTATTATTTTCATTAACCAAAGTATATTTTGATATACTACTTATCTAATTAACTATTTCAAAACTAAAGTATACTTTGATATACTATTTATCCGATCTTTTCAAAACCAAAGTATATTTCTGTATATACTACAAACCTTTTTATCAAAACAATGGATTTTTGAAACCAAACTTTTTACAAAGATTCATGGCTATTATTTTGTAAACATAAAACCTTTTTCTTGTGTTAACCAAAGCCATGAATCTAATTCACAAAACCTATGTTACTCACAGGCATTTTTATGCTGACGTACCTATTTTCACATATGTTTCAGGTGCTGCTATGTGATGATTGTTGATGCATGCTATACATAGGATGGACTCGTGCCTTAGTGACATTAAAACTTGAAAGATAATATTTGTTTTTATCTTATTTGTAATAAAACAATGAGTTCAATAATTCAATAAAATGAAACAATTTAATCCATGGCTGTTACAACACTCCCCGACGTTTCTGCCACGATTTGTTGTTTTACGTGGTCGGGGTGTGACAATGATCCCCTTCCATGGAGATACCTTTAACATAAATTTGTCACCGACTTGAAATTCGATTGGTCTTCTTCGTTTATCTGCGTACAACCTTTGTCGATCCTGAGCTGCCTTCAAGTGAGCTCGAACCACGTCAATTTTCTCATTAGTAGCTTGGACAACATCTTTATGGGCCAGTTCACGCGGACCCACTTCACCCCAACACACCGGGGTTCTACACTTCCTACCATATAACATTTCATACGGGGCCATGCCGATACTGGCATAATAACTGTTGTTATAAGAGAATTCTGCTAATGGCAAATATACATCCCAACTGCCCCCGAAGTCAATAATACACACCCTCAGCATATCTTGTAGTGTTTGTAGTGTCTTCTCACTCTGACCATCCGTCTGGGGATGCTACGTTGTGCTGATTAAAAGCTTTGTTCTCATTTGTTCTTGGAAATCTCGCCAAAAGTGTTAAGTAAACCGGGTATCCCTGTCCGACACAATAGATACCGGTACCCCATGACGTGCCACTATCTCGTTTGTATATACTTCCGACATCTTTTCTGAAGTATATGTCTCACGTATAGGAATAAAGTGAGCACTCTTCGTCAGTCTATCCACGACCACCCATATAGCATCGAATCCTCGGCTCGTTCTAGGCAGTTTGGTTAACAGGTCCATAGTGATATGTTCCCATTTTCAAACTGGAATTTCCAATGGTTGCAGTTTTCCATATGGTTTCTGGTGTTCCGCCTTGACTTGTAAACAAGTCAAACACTTCTCTACATACTTAACAACACCCCTCTTCATTCTGGGCCACCAATAATTTTGCTTTAGATCTTTATACATCTTGGTTGCCCCCGGATGAATAGAATAACGGGATTTATGAGCTTCATTGAGTAGAAGCGTCTTGACTTCACATGAATTTGGGACTCATATTCTTCCGAATCGAGTCGTCAATCCGTTGTTACCATCCACCAAATCCTTCAGCAGACCTACTATCCTTTCCCTTTTTAAGTTTTCTTCTTTTATCGCCTTAGCTTGTGCTTCTCGGATACGCTCAAGTAAGCCCGAGGTTACTACAAGCTGCATCGACCTCACTCGAATTGGAACATAATCCGATTTCCTACTCAGGGCATCTGCCACAACATTTGCCCTTCCGGGGTGGTAATGTATTTCGCAGTCGAAGTCTTTTACAGTTTCTAACCATCTTCTTTGTCGCATATTTAACTCCTTCTGACCGAAGAAGTATTTTAAGCTCTTGTGGTCAGTAAATATGGTGCACTTTACCCCGTATAAATAGTGCCTCCATATTTTTAACGCAAACACCACTGCCGCTAGTTCGAGATCGTGCATGGGATATTTCTTTTCATGCGCCTTCAGTTGCCTCGAGGCATAAGCTATTACCTTGCCTCATTGCATTAAAACACATCCGAGCCCTGAAAGTGACGCATCTGAGTAAACTACCAAGTCTTCGACCCCGTCCGGCAATGTTAATACCGAAGCTTGGGTTAACTTCTCTTTTAGCGTTTGGAACGCTCTTTCTTGTTCGGCACCCCAATTGAATTTCTCCTCTTTCCGAGTTAACTTAGTTAACGGCGAAGCAATATTGGAGAAATCTTGAATGAATCTCTTGTAATATCCCGCGAGCCCCAAGAAGCTTCTAATTTCCGAAGGATTCTTCGGAGGGCTCCATTTCGACACGGTCTCTATCTTTGATGGATCTACCAATATTCCGTCGGCACTTATGACGTGGCCGAGGAATTGCACCTCTCGTAACCAAATGGCGCACTTTGAAAATTTCACATACAACCTTTCTCGCCTGAGTGTCTCTAAAACTTCCTGTAAATGATGTGCATCATCCGATACTAGAATATCGTCGATAAACACGATTACCGAGTTATCCAGCATTGGTTTGCAAACCCGGTTCATGAGATCCATGAAAGCCGCGAGCGCATTCGTTAACCCGAATGGCATCACGAGGAACTCGTAATGTCCGTGTCGCGTGCGGAAAGCCGTCTTCGGTACATCCTCTTCCTTGACCTTTAATTGATGATATCCCGATCTAAGGTTTATTTTTGAAAACCAGTTCGCAGCTTGTAATTGGTCGAATAAGTCGTCTATTCTTGGAAGCGGGTATCGATTCTTTACCGTGAGTTTGTTTAACTCCCGATAGTCGATACACATTCGCATGCTTCCGTCTTTCTTTTTCATGAATAGTACCGGCGTGCCCCAAGGAGACACGCTCGGCCTTATAAATCTTTTATCGAGCAAGTCTTGAATTTGCGACATTAGTTCTTGTAATTCTGACGGCGCGAGTCGGTACAGCGCTTTAGCTACGTGTTTCACCCCCGGAACCAATTTGATTCCGAACTCTACCTCCCGTTCAGGCGGTATCCCCGGTAAATCTTCTGGAAACACATCTTCGAAGTCACGTACCACCGGTACATCTCTAATTTTCGGTGATTCTTTCTCGGGCTCATTCGCATATATCATAAACGCCCTACATCCATGCTTAATGAGCTTGTGAGCTTTCAACATCGAACATATTATAGGATTGCATCCTTTCTCGCCATAGATGGTGACATGTTTTCCGCTCGAAGATGTTAGTTTTATCTCTTTACGGAAACACATGACTTTCGCGTGGTGTCGAGATAGCCAATCCATCACAACAACTACTTGAGACTCTCCTATCGACATCGGGATTAGATCTATCAAGTACTCCTCATCATCGATACTCAATTTACAGCCTTGACAAATATCACAAACTATGAAACTTTTGTTGTCCCCTATTTCAACTTCTAAGGGCACAGATAATTTCGTCAATACAAATGAAGGATGTCGAATAAATCCATGTGAAATAAAGGATTTATTCGCACCTGTATCAAATAATACACGTGCAGGAATCGAGTTTATTGCGAATAACCTAAGACCACATCGGGTTCTGTTTTCGCTTCAGCCGCTGTTAGTTGGAAGGACCTAGCCTTCGCCTTTGGAGCTTCTGTTGGAGATTCTTTAGTGTCATTCTTTCCAACTAAGTCTGGGCATTCAGAATTTTTGTGACCGGGCTGATAGCATTTGTAACAAACTGAGACTTTACCCGGACATAGAGATGCCGTGTGCCCCGTTTTCCAGCATATAGGACACGATTTATCTTTGAAACAACACTCTCCCTTGTGCCCTTTTCCGCAAACTTTACAACTTGGCGACCCGCCTTTCACATCCATCTTTCGCGTCGATTCTGATGTTTTCGCCTTCTTTGCAGGGATTGGATTCACATCCTGTGCCCTTCGTTCGCCTCTCTCAATCTGTTTCTTCAGCTCGATCTCCCGCTCTCGGGCGGTGTTAATGATTTCCGTGAGGGTTTCATACTTTTAGGGAGTCATCAACTCCTGGTATTCGGCGCTCAGCATGTTGTAATAGTAGTATATCTTCTACTCTTCAGTGGTCACTAACTCGTCACAAAATCTCAGCTTATCCATAAAAATGCCCGTGATTTTATCAATCGTTTCACCCCTTTGTCTTAACTGGATGAACTCCTCCTTGATCCTGTTGATGACTGCCTTGGGACTATGATGTTTAAGGAATGGTACCTTAAACTCGTCCCATGTCATGACCCTTGCTGCTTCGGCTCCAATCTCTTTCTTTTTGTTGTCCCACCAATCCTTGGCTTGACCCCTTAACTGACCCGTTCCGTAAGCCACAAAATCGCTCACGTCATAGTGGATCCTTTCAAACACCCCTTTGACATCACTTAGCCATCTTTGGCATATTATCGGGTCGACCTCCCCGTTGTAAATTAGCGGTTTACAAGCCATAAACTCCTTATACGAACACCCTTTATGTTCTCCAGATTTTTCTCTCATAAGGTTGACATTATCTTCCAACCTTTTAACTCGTTCTTCGACTAATGATAACACCGTGTTTTGAATTTTGTCTATGAAACCGGATAGACTACCCTCAATTGCCTTCCCCACTTCTTCGGCAATTATCTCTTTCATTTGTTCGGTGCTTGTCAGCACCGAATCATTGTCATTCCTTTCAGTCATCTTGAAACTGAAATGTTTACATCAATTATTAAACATTTCATTTATAACATAGCTTTATTTGCTTCAGTTTAGCCAAGTTCGTAACTTGCTTTGACCGTTTTCATTTAGTGCACTTTCTGGGTTTGAGTGTGTTAACACGCTCTTCCCATGCACATTAATGCACATCTCTCTTTTTTTTCTTACATAAGATAAGATCTACTAAAATAATTAATTAATTCTTACCGGACGATCGATAAAGCTTGAACCGAACACTTTGTTGACAACCTTGAGCTCTGATTACCAACTTGTAACACTCATCTCATTTTTATAAGAATCTAATATAAACTAGACATTTTTGTACCAAAACTTCGATTAACATATCATTCATAAGGAATTTTTTATAGAGTTAACATTTTAGATAACTACTACTAGCTTATCAACCACAAAACAAGTATTTAAGTGTCAATAACATAAACATTGTCTTAAAGAAAGTTAACTAATCGCGGAAGCTTCAAATGTTCGTGTTCGGTTCTTGTAAACTTGCTTGATCGCCATCCGGATTAAGTCCATTGTCACCTATGGTTAAAACCATATCAATTGTTAGTTTTGACATCTTAAAATCAAGTACATACAAGTTCTACGGCTTAAACATTGAAAAATAAACAAAATTCTGCAATTTGGGGCTGTCGCGTCCCGCGACAGAGATGGGAAAAGCCATCGCTGCCAGCCATAGACGTCGCGTCGCGCGACGGTGAATCCAGTTTGGTGTCGCGTGATGCGACACCTTATTTTTCACAGACTGTTGCTTGTTGAGCTGCAGATTTTTCCCAGCTCTTAACATTTGCACATTAAAACTTCAAACATTCATAACTTACTACTCGAACGTCCGTTTTAGCCGATTCTTTTTCCTATGCGTCCGTAATAAAATTACCAACGCGTCTATCATAATCACTGAGTCAAAAATGGAATGTACGGAGTGAAAGTTTATAAGTGTACAATGAAGTTATTCGACCCGTATAGATTTGCATTAATTTAAACCATTAACAACTTTACGACAACAAGGCGTGTTTACCGCAACATTCGGGGCTTGTGATCACCGGCGTTTCAATACCAACCTTATGGTTTCGCGCTCTTGTGATCCATCCTTACCAAAAGCAAATTAAACATACTTTTACTACAAAATATACCATTATTCGACCCGTTTGGCTCATTTATGGAATTCCACCATTTGTAATGACTACCCAATGTTTCTATATGCTCATCGATTTATTCAATTTGGTGATGATTATTATAACCTCAACCAATACAATTTCTTACTCTAGAACATGACTATGAACGATTTCGACATCTAATTTACTTAATGTAACGAAACAAGTTACATACCTTTAGAGCACACCCTTCAATCGTGCGTCAACACCGGCTTGTCCGCTCGATGCTTCGGCTTCCTTTCCTATAGAGTTCAATCACATTACATTTAGAACTCTTTGTTTCACATATAACGCATAGTTTACCATCTGGTGAAATTATGTGTTTTTGTTCATATTTCAACATTTAACCTTCTACTAGGCATTTTCACAAACACTTTAAGGGCATAATTTTACACCTTTTATAATCAAGTTCATGGCTTGTTACTTAGCTAATGTTAACATCAACATAAGCATGTTCATATCAATTTTTCTCATTATCAACATCTGAATTGACTTCTGAAGGGGTAAGGTCCCAAAAACCTCATAATAATTACTTGGGACCATACCACAACCTTGCTTTTTAACCTTTTAACCTTGCGCGGCCGCGCACTGGTTTTACAAATGGAAGAAACAGACAACAGTCTATAGTCGCGTACCCAAAGGAAATCATAAATCCTTGCGCCTTCTCCCATTAGCAAAGGATGAAAATCCTGAGATAAACATTCCCGCCTAAATATCCAGACCTGGATATTAGTTACTCAGACTTAGGGATTTATTTATTCAGTGGTCTCCACACAATAAGGTGCCACACCAGATTACAGCAATAATCTTCTAGAAGAAATACCATCGTGCACCACCAAGACGGTTGTAACCGTCTGGACACGTGTCATCATCTCAGGCATCCCTGAATTCATAACGGAAGCATGTAATTAGAGAATAATCTCCACTTGATCACTTTACACGAGGCAAATCCCCAGCCTTCGATCTAAACCACGATCCGTGTGCTCTCACGTCGGATCAAAGAACTTAACGGAAGGAAATGTAACCGCTTACGGGGTTAGCATCTTCCGTCAACTTTTCACTAACGGGTTTTCCCGCCTAAAACGAATCCCGGCTATAAATATGAGAAAAAACCCAGGTATGAATTCAAGTAACAACACTTCTCAAATACTTCTTCTTCTTCATTACCCATACTTATTCTCACACCGGAGTCGGGTCAAGGAGAGAACCCTCTTCTCCCCTTGGCGAGGCTAACGGTGCTCTTTTTTGCAGAATTCTCGGAGAAGAAGATCTGTTGCACCTGAATCAATCGAGAGGAAACTAACCTTTTTATGCGGATTCAAACCCCCTAGATATCTGGGTTCCGACCATTTATCTAGTGTTTCTTCATTGGCACCCACCGATTCCTCTGTTTTTCTAGTTTTCATCTCGTTTCGATTCAGTTATTTTCACCCTCTGTTTTGCACATGGCAGAGAATTCATTATCCCACCCATTAGATCCCCGATCTGAATTCAAAGGTTCTACAACCCAAAACACTCAGATTAACGAAATCATGGGAGAAAACGGAAACAACGGTCATTCAGATAGGGAGCATTTCTCAAATCTAATCATAGAAAGATCCCCAGAACATTGGTTCAACAGATGCCAAGCTTCTTTAAACACAATCGTTATGCAAATCGCCAGATCTGAGTTCCCAAACATCAGATCTGGAGAAGAAATCAACACTACAGTATTAGACCCACCAACACCATGTCGGGGGGACATCCAATCTAGTCGTACCATTGAAATACAATCCAAAAATAGCAGCTATCAGAAAACTAAACAAATAAACATGGTTCAAGGAGGTCCGTCACGAAGGCCAAATAAACGAAACCATGATCAACATTGGAGGGAACAACAAGTTGTGTTTCCTGTTGTTCCTGGGGGCCCTCAGGAAGAACGACCAGTGATTATTACTGGCATCTTCGGACATTACCGGACGGACTATATGTTTATAGATCCGGGAAGCTCGATGGACATCATATACGAGCAATGCTTCAAACAGCTGGACCCAGAAGACAAAGCACGTCTAGAACCGGTCGATTTTCCCCTCACCGGATTCTGCAATGAAGCTGTATTCCCATTGGGGCAAATAGCTTTCCCTATGACTTTATCGGATGGCGAGCATTCACGAACAGTCACAGTCAATTTCATGGTCATGCCGGCGACATCACGCCATGATGTCCTGCTCGGAAGAAGGTCACAAAGAGAATTTAGCATGATCACTTCTATTCCACATGCTGCATGCGGATTTCCAACGGAAACCGGAGTTGCAATTCTATACTCGAGCAAAGAAGTCATGTACGTGGACGACGAGCCACCGGCAAAAGTAGTCAAACCTTCGGCATCAAACGAACCGGAGAAATGGGTCCTGAACAACGAATACCCAGAGCAGACCATCCTACTAGGACATGCCATTTCACCAGTAACACGAATACAACTAAAAGAATTATTGACCAACAACAAAGATATATTTGCATGGTGCCCAGCAGACATGACTGGGGTTCCACGCGACATAGCGCAACATTGCTTGAATATCAAGCCAACAGCAGAACCTGTTGCTCAGGGAAGGCGCAGTTTTAACGAAGAAAAAGCAAAAGCTATGGACGAGCAAGTGACAGAGCTACTCAATGCGGGAATCTTGCGCGAAGTAAAATACCATACATGGGTTGCCAATCCAGTAATGGTACAAAAACATAGTGGCGGATGGAGAATGTGCGTCGACTTCAAAGACCTGAATAAAGCATGCCCAAAAGATTGCTACACGCTTCCGGAGATAGACAAGAAAGTCGACTCTCTAGCATCATTCAGATGGAAGTGCTTTCTCGAATGTTATAAGGGATATCATCAGGTCCAGATGAAGGAAGAAGACGAAGACAAAACCGCATTCCGCACAGATAAGGGCATCTTCTGCTACACCAAAATGCCTTTCGGCCTGCGCAACGCAGGCGCAACTTACCAACGCTTAATGGACACAGTCTTCAGTGGGGATATTGGCAAGACTGTCGAAGTATACATGGATGACCTTGTCATCATGAGCCATAAGGAAGACACAATGCTCAACAATATTCAGCGCACGTTCGACTCTTTGCGCAACGTGAACTTAAAACTTAACCCGACAAAATGCTCCTTCGGCATGGAAGAAGGAAATTTTTTGGGTTTTATAGTCACAAGAGACGGTTTTAAAGTTAATCCAGAAAAAGTGCAGGCCATCCAGCTAATGCCATCACCTGCAACAGTAAAAGAAATGCAAAGGCTCGCCGGGCGTTTAGCAGCCTTGAACAGATTCTTGGCTAATCACGCGGCAAAGTCTTATCCATTCATCAGCACGCTGCGAAACTGCGCAAAGAAAACTGACTTTCAATGGACATCTGAAGCAGAAGCAGCATTCAAGCAAATGAAAGAATGTTTAATCCAGCTGCCAACGCTGACTGCGCCAAAAGAAAAAGAACCACTGATTTTATATCTATCTGCTGCGGAAGTAGTGGTTGGTGCTGTATTGATGGTAGAGCGCGAAAACATCCAGACTCCAAGCTACTATATAAGCAAAATGCTCACCGGCCCAGAAACTCATTACTCGATGATAGAAAAGCTAGTCCTCGCACTAGTACACGCATCACGGCGCCTACGCAGATATTTTTCGGGCCATGTCATCAAAGTTCTCACCAATTATCATTTGGGCCAAATCTTATCCAAACCCGACGTAGCGGGAAGGTTGGCTAAATGGGCCATCGAGCTGGGAGGATACAATATCTTCTACAGGCCAAGGCCAGCAATCAAAGGGCAAGTTCTAGCAGATTTTGCCACCGAAGTTCCCATCGACAAAGTTTAAGAGTGCGAAGCAATCCAGAACCCTATACCCGTTTTCGATGATAGAGTCTGGACTTTACACACAGATGGCGCTTCTAATGACGACGGAGCAGGGGCAGGTCTCCGACTAGTCAGCCCAGACAATCACGAACTCACATATGCCATACGCTTAGACTTCCGAAGCACCAACAACGAAGCAGAATACGAAGCATTTTTGGCAGGTCTCCGTTTAGCGCTAAAAATGGGGGCAAGAAATCTTGAAGCTAACGTCGATTCAAAACTGGTGGCTGAGCAAGTTAACGGCCACTATGATGCAAAAGGAGAAGCTATGGCATTATACCTTGAACAAGCACGGATGCTAATCAGCCAATTCCAAACGTTCAAAGTTAACCACATAAACAGAAGCGAGAACAAGCACGCAGATGCGCTAAGCAAGTTAGCCGCTACCAGCTTCAAGCACCTAGCAAAGGAAGTACGCATAGAGGTACTGTCCAACCCTTCCATTCATCTCAAACAAGTGAACGTCATAGAAATGGGAAATCCATCCTGGATGTCTCCAATTATCTTGTACCTCCAACACGGAAAACTTCCGGAAGGAAAGGCAGAAGCTCGAAAAATTCAACACAAAGCGATAAATTATGAAATGGCGGATGGCGTCCTGTACCGGAAGTCATTTATGGTACCATTATTACGCTGTGTTGATAAAACAGATGCCCAATACCTGGTCAGAGAAATCCACGATGGATTATGCGGAATACACGCAGGACCGCGCATGGTCGTGGCAAAGATTATGAACGCCGGATACTTCTGGCCGGGAATGCACGTGGACGTAGTTGACTTATTAAGGAGATGCGCAGCCTGTCAACGCCATGCACCAAAAACACTCCGGCCAAAGAACCCACTCGTACCAGTCACCTCCGCCTGGCCTTTTCAACAGTGGGGCATCGATCTCGTTGGTCCATTCCCCGACGCGCCAGGCGCGGTGAAATTCATCATTGTAGCAGTCGACTATTTCACAAAATGGGTCGAAGCCAAAGCGCTAGCTTCAACAACAGCAATGGTAATTCGTAAATTTATATGGGAACATATAATTTGTAGATTCGGATTACCATTGCGCATCATTTCCGACAACGGCAAAAACTTTGCCTCAGAAGATCTTCAGAAATGGTTCAAAGAAATGAAGATTGAGCATAATTTTGCTTCCGTGGCGCACCCACAAGCAAACGGTCAAGTAGAAAGCATCAACAAACAGATAGTTGACGACATTAAAGCGCGACTTGGCACAACGCGCAGAGGATGGGTTGATGAACTCCCCAGCATCTTATGGGCCCATCGTACAATGCCAAAAACTAGCACAGGAGAAACTCCATTCAGCTTGGTCTATGGATCTGAAGCGGTAATCCCAGCTGAAATTGGTCTCCCATCGCCGCGCATGCTAGCCATGGAAAAACAGAACAATGAACAAGAGCGAAGAATGGATTTAGACCTTCTTGAAGAAAGGCGCGAGAACGCCGCCATAACAGAAGCAAGGTACAAATCCAAACTCAAAAAATATTACAACGCGCGCGTCCGCGTGTGTACCTTTGTCCCCGGTGACTTCGTCTTGCGCGACAATGAAGCATCAAACGCTGAAAAACCGGGCAAATTAGCGCCACAATGGGAAGGACCATACATTATCAACGAAGTCTTAGGCAAAGGGGCGTACACTTTAAAAAGACTTGATGGGACACTAGTCCCGCGCACCTGGAACGCGCAACAGTTGCGCAGGTGTTACATATAAATCAGTCTTCAAAAGCGGAAGAAACATACATGCAATGTATTTCTTTATTATCCCTTGTATTACGAGCTTTGCGCTCTTATCAATACACATCATCTTTACCTATGTCACTGTTTGTTACAAATTGCATGTAATTTCTTTGGTTCACGCGAAAACAATATGGTCAAACATTGTACGCCTCATGAACAGTCTGAACAAGGCAAACTAAATACGCCTTTTGGACAAACGTTCACACATGAGCACAATACCATTTCTCATTCGCCTTACATACCCCAAAGCAATTAAACACATGCAACGTATTGTAAAAACATGAAATTACAGACATAACATAGTAAGCATACATATCATTAAGTGTAACATAAACACTTCATAACAAGATCATGGCAATGATCTTCAAAATTTTAGTCTCAAGACTAGAATATTCACAAAACAAAAGGAAATACTGTTTCCAAACTAAACTGGTAGCAGGACATTCAAACAACAACCATTCACAACAGTCACGACAGTGATTTTCAAAACATTTTTCGATAAACCAGCAAAAAACATCAAAAAAGGGGAATACACAAATCCCAAATCTAACCTAATCAACGGCAGGGTTTTCATCAACAACAGTTACCGGAACCTCACGACGCTTCTTCCGGCGATGATATACAAGACGACATTCACCCCTTTTGATCATCGGAAAACGGGACATCAGTCTTTCAACGGATAACACATCGTCCTGCTTACAAACAGGACCGACAACAGTTGAAGGATCGGAGTCGACCGGCTTTTTTCCCTTAACAGTCAACGGCGGAGAACGAGCAAGCAGTAAGAGGCTTTCAGCAGTCTCATAGAATCTCAACACGTCAAGAAGACGACGGGTACGGAAGGAACCTTTCATCTTCATATTCTTCAAAGTTAAGAAAAGGAAATAACCATTTCCTACATATATAAAGGAGCTTGCTCCGGGAAACGAAAAACTGGATCCCCATGATTAACTGTCAGAAAGATATCACATCCAAGCGTCGCTACAGGAACAGGAGTCATATCCTCATTAATAAGGCCTGACAAGCGCCACTACAAAACCCAAGAAAAAAGGAAAAATACCCACTCTTAGCTGCCAACTGACGTCATCGAACGTCAAGGTATGATTACAATTTCCCTTAAAAATTCTTAACAAAATTAAATATTCTCATAGAAGATTCTTTATTTTTCGCGCCCAAAAGCATTTCCCTCTTATAAGTCCAGTGCTCCACTTACTTGCATAAGTACAACACTAGACTGGGGGGACTTGAAGGGGTAAGGTCCCAAAAACCTCATAATAAGTACTTGGGACCATACCAAAACCTTGCTTTTTAACCTTTTAACCTTGCGTGGCCGCGCACTGGTTTTACAAAGGGAAGAAACAGACAGCAGTCTATAGTCGCGCACCCAAAGGAAATCATAAATCCTTGCGCCTTCTCCCATTAGCAAAGGATGAAAATCCTGAGATAAACATTCCCGCCTAAATATCCAGACCTGGATATTAGTTACTCAGACTTAGGGATTTATTTATTCAGTGGTCTCCACACAATAAGGTGCCACACCAGATTACAGCAGTAATCTTCTAGAAGAAATACCATCGTGCACCACCAAGACGGTTGTAACCGTCTGGACACGTGTCATCATCTCAGGCATCCCTGAATTCATAACGGAAGCATGTAATTAGAGAATAATCTCCACTTGATCACTTTACACGTGGCAAATCCCCAGCCTTCGATCTAAACCACGATCCGTGTGCTCTCACGTCGGATCAAAGAACTTAACGGAAGGAAATGTAACCGCTTACGGGGTTAGCATCTTCCGTCAACTTTTCACTAACGGGTTTTCCCGCCTAAAATGACTCCCGGCTATAAATATGAGAAAAAACCCAGGTATGAATTCAAGTTACACACACTTCTCAAATACTTCTTCTTCTTCTTCATTACCCATACTTATTCTCACACCGGAGTCGGGTCAAGGAGAGAACCCTCTTCTCCCCTTGGCGAGGCTAACGGTGCTCTTTTTTGCAGAATTCTCGGAGAAGAAGATCTGTTGCACCTGAATCAATCGAGAGGAAACTAACCTTTTTATGCGGATTCAAACCCCCTAGATATCTGGGTTCCGACCATTTATCTAGTGTTTCTTCAACTTCCTAGAGCTCAAATTACACTAGAACAACAATCACTTTCTAATGTTTAACATGTTCTTACAAAACCCACTTATCACCTTCAATGGTGATTATGAATTCACAAGATTTATGTATAATTTCAACAAGTAAATGACTAGGGTTTTACTCCTAGACATAATATCATCCCTATCTCATCAAAACAACATTCATGCAACATGAATTTCGAATTTCTTAGGTTTATCCAGAAATTCAACTAGAGATTTTCTTATAAAATTCACATACCTTATGACCCCTTTTCAGAGGAGATCACTATTTCGTGCTCGGATTTTGATTTAGAACTGATTTTGACCTTCAATTTGTGGGATTTGTCAAGAACTAGGGTTTGTGGGGTTTCTCCTGGTCGCCCCCGTGCTTCAATCGACCCAGACACACACACTTGTGTGTGTGTGGGTTTTTAATTTTTGTTTATATATTTCATGTTTCAATTTTAACAAGTTTAGCCCCTCTACTATCATTAGTTTGTATTTTTAGTGTTTTTAACCCACTTATAAGTCACTACTAGACTTTAGTCTAACTAGGTTATTTTTAATTCTAGTTAGTTCACTTATTTATTTACCGACCTTTTATTTTAAATAAAGGATTTACATTTTCGGGGTGTTACACCTAGCTTGACAATTTCGTCCCCAAAATGTAGTTTATTGAACGAACAAGATAAAATCTTGAGTCGTCAATAAGGATCCACTAGAATATGAAATGGAAAATTCCCATCTAGATATGGATATCACTTCTGACTTGATGGTGATATTTCATGCAAAATAACATGTAAGGTGGATTGAAATTCGTCACCAAAGGCGGGAATCACCCTATTTTGATGAATTATTTCGATTGTGGAATATGAGTGTCTTCAAGTTATTTATTGCGTAAAATGTCTTAGAAAAGGCACATTGTATATTTAGACAAAACGAAGAGGTAGAAGCAAATAGGGAGAATTTCATATTAATCAAGAATCAGGAATGGTCAAGTTTTGGTACTTAGTGTAACAACCCGATTTTTAAAGTCAAAGTACAAGTCAAATTCAAAGTCAAAGGAAGAAAAGATTGCTAATCAGATCTGTCATTTCTGACTTAATTTTTGCTTGTACTCTCGAACCCGATAATCGATACTTTGGTTAACGTTATTTTAATTTACGATTTGTAATATGTGAAGTAACAATGCGATAACCATAACTAAACACTAATCTACTTAACGTTATCTCATCGCAACTCGAATCGCAATTATTGGTATTGTTCTATGTATCTGTGTTATTATGTGAATTACTTGTGCATGTTTATTATTGTTTGAGGTGTTATTCGCAAATGCAATCGCAACTCTATCGCAACGCAATCTAATCGCAAACGCTAAACGCAAATTCACATACATGTATGTCGTTATGTGTTAGTTATGTTATTTGTGTAACTATTGTTTAAACTATCGCATCGCTTGCATGCAACTCGATTAAACGAAACACAACACTCAACGTACGAAACGAAAGTCAGAAACTAACTCACACACGCCATCCGATCGAACGACCGTTCGATCGAATGGTCATCCGACCGGATGACCATCCGATCGGATGGCCATCCGATCGAAAGGCCATTCGGCCCGTTTCCTTTGCACTGCCTTTCTCACCCTCACACTATAAATACCCCATTGTCACATCAACTGTTCATTGATGTGACAGTTCCCTCCGACCCGTGCACTCCCAGCCTCTTTTATCTCGATACCTCGCGATTCTTGTAAGTTTTCTTTCTAAATCTTGTACTTCCATCTTCATTATCATATCTCAACCGATGGCGGAAACATTGGGGCGGGGTACTGAGCGAAACAGATTGTCCAGAAGAATCCATAACAACTAATATTACCAAAATTTAACGTCATGTCCCATACCATAACATATAAAGTAAAACAGTTATTACAGACATAGTTTCTCAAAGACAAATAATTGTTTCGACAACTCAGATTTTATTTAGTTCGTTTCTAGACTCCCCTAGCTCGATTCCATGACATCCAGCATATAAAAGCATCCTAAGCACCTGTCACATACGTTAAAATAGGTCAATACACATAGTGTAAAGGTAAGCATACAAGTTTAATAGCATATAGTATAGGGAAAGCGAGTTTACGCATAACCAACATGTAACACGTTGAAATGTGAAGCAAGTAAGTTATCGACAATGAAATATGCACAGACGAGACTGTGAGTTGTAGAATGCGCAACACATATCACCATTTTGACATGTGAAGAAAGACCCTTAACAACCCCTGTCCACGACAGGTGCTGGGTCCAGACTATAGTACTATCGTTGCTAAGGCGTCAGGCAACAATCATTGTGTAAACATAACATACAAGCATTCATCGAATAACACGTATAACATGCGAGAGCAGTTAGCGTATAAAAAGTGTTTGCCTTGTGTGATCAATGTGATTTGATATGAGTAACGCATGTAACACCCAAAAGTGCGTTAAGCAAAAAGGGATCGAGTATACTCACAGTTCGTATATAATAAATAACACACAAGCTTGGATTGAAGGGAGCACTCGAGGGTTAGCCTGATCACAGTACGACAGTATGAGCGATGAACAGTGCGTCGAGGTGTGGAGTGAGCGGACAGTGATCCGATCGGACGACCGTCCAGACGGATGACCATTCGGTCGGAGGGTCGTTCATTTGGGAGGGATGTGTTTGTGAATTGTTTGAACTTTGAAGTTTTCGTTGCAGCATTTTAAAAGATGTGAAGTGTTTCTACTTATCAGGTCGTCCGGTCGGACGGTCATCAGGACGGATGGCCGTTCGCTTGGATGGTGATCCGTTTGGAACTGATATACTTGAAGTTTTGAAAATTGTTTAAGTATTGAAATTACCAACGCCTGGTCGAATAGTCGTTCGATCGGATGGCTATTTGTCACACCCTGGCTTTTGCGGAAGCGTGGGTTTATTTGGTGTGACTTCTTAATACCATAGCAACAATCATAACAATGCTATATGAATAAAATACGAGATGTTCATCCATTAATATAGTTTAGAGAATACCATAACATGCTTGTCCTGTAACATCAACCCAAAATAAGTTACAACCTTTACTTGTTTAAAATGAGTTCACAAGGACTCAATAAAAGACTTTAAATAAAACGAGGTTTGGAGACGTGTGACCCGTCCAGGAAAGGGTTACACTTCCCAAACCCTATAAACCTAGATGCCATCTTTATTTAGTACGCAGCTTGACACATATGCAGACACTTGCCAGATCCGATCAATTCCCTGAAATACATGTAGTTTGAAAAATCAACAAAAGTTGAGCGAGTTCATGTGTATGTGAGTATGTATAAACCCTTGACATATGTCTGTATGTATGAAAGTCCCTGGTATGTAGCAATAAGGAAAAAGAGATCACCAATGGTTTGCAAGGCCATTGATATGTGTGAAGTGATGCAGGAAGACTCAAACCTAGCGGAGTTGCACCGGGCTTCCGGCTGTAAGACACAGTCACCACTATGGGCCGCCCCGGCCTCATGGGTGTGGGCTCGCTACACCCAAATAGATCTATCACTCATGTCCCTCGGTCCTACAACGAGGATTAATGGCCTTAAGTATCCGCCTACCCACTCACATGATCTAGGTAGTATGCCCTTCTTAAGCTAACCATACCATGTATAAAAATGTCCGTAATAATTGTAACATGTATTTCACCTCCGGAGTTATAAAACTGAAAACAGTTAAGAGAAAAAGGGGATATGAACTCACAGTAGTGCGTCTCCTGTGCTCGTACTCAAACCTTGTCAGCTACACGATAACCTACACCGTACTAATGTCTATTAGACAAAAGGGCCGTGCCTTGCTTTTGTATTTACGGTTTGAGTTACGCTACTTTGATATTATTCCAAGTTATAACTTATTGTTAAAATAATAATAATTATTTTAACTTACATTATATTTTTAGGTCTTGAAATAATAGTTAGACAACTATTTCGTATTCATACTTCTCAAGTATTTTATGTGCGTATTTCCTTCCCAAGGATGGGGGTATTTTATACATGTAATTTTGTAGTTCCGAAAATAATATATTTTTAAGTCTGACTTAGAAACATAAATATAACTCCTTGTCAAAATAACATATTCCAAAATATATATATATATTTTTCCCAAAAATAATATATTTTCACTTCTTAGTTTCCGAAATAATATTTTACCAAAAATAATATATTTTCACGCTTGAAGTGCCCGATGTCTCCGCATTTAAAACATCCCGGTCCTCAACCGTTACCATCTCCATTACCGCCTTGATTGTTGTTTTGATTGCGGTTACCATTTCCTGCTTGATTCCCAAAGTTACCGCGATTACCATTTCCGCCGTTGCGGTTCCCATTCCCGTTACCTCCCCGGTTGTTGTTGCTAAATCCCCTTTGGCCACCACGGCCAGTACCAACCCAACAAGTGTCTTTTAAGTGACCCATCTTTCCACAGGATTCACATTTGCTAACTCTGCACCGGCCATCATGATGATACTGGCATAATTCACATTTGGGCAGAGCGCCCATGTATGCTTTCCCTTTGACTTCCGCACCACACTTAGTTTCAGCTGGTCGGTTCACATCCTTCCTCTTGTTGGCACTGTCGATAGTCTTTTTAAAGTTGGAGTATTTCCTCTTGTTCTCCCCTGACGATTCAACATGAGTTTCTTTCTTTTTCGGTTCAGAAATTGAAAACTTGTTCAATCTGATGGCTTCTTCTGTAAGTGCCACGCTGAGATCAATGGCTTCGGTAATCGTTGGAGGCTTGGAAGTTGTTACCATACTCATGATCTGGGGTGCCAATCCCCAGATGAAACACTCAATGCGTTTAAATTCGGGATCAACCATATATGGCACAACGCGTGACAAGTCGTGGAACCTTTGGACATATTCAGCAATTTTTGGGCCATCCATTTTTAGGTTCCAGAATTCCGTCTCCAGCTTCTGTATCTCTGCCCGTGAACAATATTTCTTCCTCATGAGCTCCTTCAGCTTAGCCCATGTCAGTGCATACGCCGCCGCCTCTCCCATGGTTTGAACTTGTAGGTTCCACCAGGATAAAGCACCATCAAGAAAGAGTCTTGAGACGTAAGTAACTTGGTTTTCAGGAGCACACTTGCTCATCCTTATTACCGAATCCGTCTTTTCCGTCCATCTGACGAAAGCAACAGCACCTCCAGTGCCGTCGTAGTTCAAGGGATTACAATCCAGGAATTGTTTGTAAGTACAGCCTGTACAGGCAATATCATTTACAGAAAACATTAGCGGATGAGCAAAGAATATCCGAACGTAATGTAGTGTGTCTCAATCAACTTGAATTTTACCATTGGGTGGGTTGTTGTTGTTGTTTGAGGTATTCCTGCTTGTTTCGGGACGCGAGGCCTCATAATCAGCTATTTCTTTTGAAATACGTTCCTGTAATTCTGCCTCAGTAGTAGGCAAGCGTGTGTCTCGTCGCGGAGGCATCTTCTAAAAGAAGATCATATGGGTCAGGTCATAGTAAGTATGGTAAGTAAGTAATATGCGTATGTAATAGCATCCATCAACCTCTTAACACACAACATCCGATGTTATAATATAAAAACAAATAATTCAACAATGCATGTAGTGAGAACGTTGCCATTGAGCTTTCATTTAATCATGACCACAATATAGTTTTACATGTTTCATAGTACATCATACATCAAAATAAGATCATAGGGTTACATCACCCCAAAATACAAGTCATATACAAAAACGTGGTCTTCTAAAAGTCATCATGTGTTGGCTCAATTGCGACTCTCTCACCAAAAAAATCTACCTGCACCAAACCAAAAATATAGCTACGCCGATGGCGGAGGAGGAGGAGGAGGAGGGAAAAGCAAACGGCGCATAAGCACCCAATCCTCCTCAAGTGCGTGGACAACGCGCGGCAGGTAAGCAATCTGCTGCTCTGGAGTAAGGAAGCGGACATCAGAATCCGGGTGTAGTGGAAGAGGAGCTGGTGGTGTAGCAAAAGGAGACTGACAATGACAAGGGAGAGGACGCGGAATCCTCTCCAGCTCCTGGACTTGTCGGCTCAACGCATCCTGCTGTAACTGCAGGGATATAAGTATGTCATCCGTGGTATATCCAACATGGCAAGGGTGATATGGGTCTGACAAAGGCATGACATTGGGCGAAGACCACATAAGTGGCTCGCCTGAGGGTGCAAAAGGTGATGTAGTGCGAGGAAACTGAGACATGAATGGTACAACTGACGACACAGGCGGGACAAAACCAGGCTGCTGCCTCGACGAACCCTCCTCAGGACGAGGTGGAGGAATGTCCTGGAGAAAAGTGATAGGAAGGTCGGTGCGATGGATATCTGACACATGGGGAAAATGAGGGGTAACATCAATCGGTGCGGAAATGGGTGCATGAGGGGGAGTGACGGGTCTAACATATGGGGGATAATCCTCATCATCGATCCACTTGTTGTGGGTGTCAGCAAATCTAGGATCGATGTGGGCGGCAAACGGAGAATGGTCATCAAACATAAGGACTGGATCAGGTAATATTGGTGCAATATCAGGTATCTCAGCAAAGATAGAGTCACGATCTGGCAATGGGACAGGGTCAGCTGGGGCTAGATCTAGATCAGTGGGTACAATAGGGGGCTGATCGATAGGAGCAACAGGAGCCTCTAGGGGCTGATCCTCGTGCTCAAGCCCAATCTCGTGATCTGGGTCGAGATCGTGAGGAGAAACAGGGGCCTCGAATGGATGCTCATCAGGAGCATAGTCTATCTCATGCTCGGCGTCATCAGCAAGGTCAAACTCAAGATCGGGGTCATCAGCGAGGTCAAAATCATGATCGGGGTCATCAGCGAGGTCAAAATCATGATCGGGGTCATCAGCAAGGTCAAAATCATGATCGGGGTCATCAGCAAGGTCAACATCAGGGTCCTGATCGGATGCGGCTGACATGGCCATATCGGAATCTGAGTCAGTGGGGTATCGCTGTAACCCCAGCGCATGGAGAGTAGAAGATGCTACTGACTCAAAAGAGTCTGGACCAGAAGAATCAGAAGGAACCTCCATAACCGGAACCTCAATGATAGGAACAACGACATCATCATCAAGTGGCAGATCCTCAACAGGAACAGAAGCAAGGGGAACAGGAGCAGGGATCTCAACAAGAGGTAGATCCACGACTAGAATACCATCAGCGAGCTGAACATCGTCTCCGACATCCGGCAAAGCAAAAGGCTGGAAGTCGTCATCATCACTGCTGTCAGTATCAGAGGTATAAATCTCGGGATCTGTGGGCATAGGATCATCTGAATCTACTGCTATGGGGTCTAGTGCTCCAGAAACTCCACTCGAAGAAGACATGACGTCTGTAACAAAACAATCACGACAATTGCACATATATCAACATATAATCAAATAAGCATGTAAGTCACAATAATGTAAGCAGGTAATCATCCTAGTCTTCCCCAGACTATCCCACCCAGCCTCTTAGACTAAACTCCCTGGTCTCTAAGACCAACTCCCTGGTCTCTAAGACCAACTTTCCTAGTCTCTAAGACTAAACCTCCCTCAGTCTCTAAGACAGATCCTCCCTCAGTCTCTAAGACTGATCCTCCCTCAGTCTCTAAGACTGATCCTCCCCCAGTCTCTAAGACTGAACTTCCCCAGCCTCTAAGGCTAAACTCCCTCAGTCTCTAAGACTGAAATATAAATTTTGAAATATGTATTTGTGCCTTTTGTTTGTAAAAACGTCTGTACCCTGGATGTTGGACCGTTGTACGACCTCTAAAAGTCAGTTAAGGCGTTCATCTTTGAATACAAAGGCGGAATCAATGTATACAAAGTCATAACAGCTTTGTTCTTCTTAATTTTTCTTCTATTAATGCCTTCTGAGTCTTTACAATGATTTTCTGACAAAAATTCAGCAGCACCTTGACTCACATACAATGACAACTGATCACGCTTCAAATGACCTAACCACCTATATATAGAGTGTATGATTTCGCTTGAGACTTGTTCAAGCGAAATCTCTTGTGCTGATTTCGCTTCAAGCAAACACAAACCCACTCAAGCGAAATCTTGTGTTTAACACATAAAAACCCTAACTTAAACCTATTGTGTGATCATTCAAACAATCCTAGACACAATACTTGATGATGACGTAATCAACAGACATTTAGTGCACCAACAGACTCCCCCTTGGATGTTGATGAAGTCTTTGGCTTCAAGTCTTTGTCTTTAACAATCTTCAAACATTGTAAAAACTCTCATCAATCTTTATCTTCAATCTTTAAACTTTAAACTTCAATCTTCCCTTTGACTGTTGATCCAGACTCCCCCTTTCACAGACTCCCCCTCTCAATATGCTAAAATATGAGAAATCTGGTTCAAGCTTTGTCAATTAGCTTCCGTTGGGAATAATAAAGTCCAATCCTGTTACTCAACCAACAAACATAACCATTCTATCTTTTCAACAATAAAACACAAACTCAATCAGTTATAACAATCCACTTAAGTATTCAGGTCCAAGTTAATGACCCTGATTACTCAATTAATCTACCAAGTCCAAATTAATGACCTTGGTTGATCTTTTGACGAATCAATACTGATTTTAAAATAACAATTTCAAACATTTTCTGAAAATAACAAGTATCAAGTTAATGAACTTGTTTTTATCATTCCAAACAATTCAAACTTCTTCAAAGTAAGCTCTCCTCATTCTTTAGTCCAGAATCTCCTGCATCTGCTTCAAATATCCGAGAATTCAACAATCAACTCTCCACATTGGTTTGTCAAAAATAAAGCAGAAATAAAATCTTTTTGGATTTTATCAAAGTGATCTAAACTAAGAAATGAAATACAGAAAACTTAAATTGCAGAAAGTAAACAAAATAAACTATTTACAAACATATTTTTGATGAGCGTGTCAGGGAATCATATCAGCTTTTCAGACAAATCACAAGTACCGTTAAGCTACATTACATACTCAGATTTAAACAATTTACCTCGATTGTCGATATACTGATCCATCTTAAATTCTCACACAAATTTCAATTTACTCAGGATACGATTTAGATGAATTAAGAACTTAGATCATTCATGTGTCCCACCTCTTGAATATACTCCCGTATCCAGAATCTCAATAATCAGTCTTACAGGTGAGAATACTACAATGATATCTGTATATAATTTAGGTATGCGAGGGCCGAGGGATCTCAGATCGATACTTCCGTATACACAGAGAGATATCAGCTTCGACTTTTCGGTGTGTCCCCTTTAGAGGATCTTTTTGCTTACAACAGCAGCATTTATCAATTTTATTGTTTCAGCATGCTGAGGGTTTAATGCTGTGTTTCAAGCATTGCAGCAAGTATTAGCCAGGGACTAGGTCAGAACTACCGTTCAGCAGAAGTCCCGGAATAATACCCCAGACATCATAGAGTATAAAGACCTAGTATATCAGATTAAGAGACCTTTCAAACGAGATTTCAGGGGTTACCTATATATTCAAGTAGTGTTCCCCACGAATTCACAAGTTTGAATTTTAAGTTTATATCCCGAATAAATCTACTAAATGTACGAAAACCTATCGACACATCATCAGTAAGATTGTTTAACTCTTTGATACTTTTCAAATCTTT
>JARYGA010053707.1:0-43612 GCA_030545235.1 Helianthus tuberosus
GATGCAGTAGGATACGCTTTCAAAGCAGAAAAGATTATTCCTTACAAAGACACCAGAACTGAAGAAGAAAAATACCTCAGTAGAAAGAGTAGAGCAGAATTCAAGATGATTAGATTATCTAAAGTGTTCAGTGAAGCTAAGAGAGCAAAGAGATAGGATGCTGATAGAGAATGTTATCTTGATCCTCAAGGAAACATTGCTATTGATACGAAAACTCTTAGTCTAGAAGCTTTCATTGAGGAATTTGCTGAAGAAGAAGCCTTACAGAGAGAATGGTGGGGAGGTGGAGAAGAGAAAGAAAAAGAAAAAGAGAAAGAGAATGAGTCGCAGTCTAAGAAGATTGATGATGGGATTATTGATACTTCACAAGAATTCACCGCTGAAAACTTGGGGAAGATGGCTGACAAAGTGCTTGCTGCAAAGGAACTTGAGGTAGACTCTAAGTCTGAAACTGAGTCTAAAAGCAAGGTCAGTACAAACATTTCAACAAGAGAGTCAGGTAAGAAAGTCAAAGGTGATAGTGACTGCAAAAGTTGCATGAAAAACTGCAAGTTTTGTAGTACACTCACTTACCTTAGTGATACAAAGGTTGAAGAACTGACAACAAGAGTCAGAAAGGTTGAAGATCAGATTCTAGACCGTGATAAAATGCTAAAAGCTTCAAATGATCGAGCTAAAAATTTAACTGAGAAAATTGAAAATGATAAAATTGAAGTAGAAAGAATTAGGTAAGAGAATGAAAAGCTAATTCACGAAAATCGTCAACTTTCAGAAAATTTTGACAAACTAAAACGAACGGTAAAAGATTCTGATGAAAGAAATGGTAAAACCAATAAAGAAAATGAGCATTTAACTGTAGTTCTTAGATACAAAGAAGAGCAAATCAACCAACAACTGGATGAGATTGCTAAATTGATCAATCTGAAGTTAACCAGCTACAACTCCGCAAGCTTTGTTTTACAACACATTGTTCCTAAACCCATCAGGAAAAACAAAGCAGGCGAAGATGTTTACTCGGATGGAACTGGGGTTGGGTATCATTAGGTTCCACCACCAGTGTTAAACAATTTCTCAAAGAAAAAGTCCGGGTTGGTTAATGATGAAGATGAAACAAATGAAATAAAACTTCCAGAGTCAATTGATGTTACATTTTCTTCATCTGATGATAGTGTTCAAACTGAGATTGTGAAAGGCATGGGTGAAAGTGTTTTGAAGTCTGATAGTGATTCAGTTGAGGATGAAGAGTGTTTTCTGAACTATTACATTCCGAAACCAAAATCCAAAAATAACTTAAATGAAGAACCTACTCTTGTCATGTACAAGATGTCGGGATTGGATAAGTTGTATTCGGATTCTGAGTTTCCACTGGAGAATGTTAATGTTGCTAAATTGACAAATGTATTCAAATTGGTTGAAATTGATCTGTCTGAGATTGAAGGCCTAAAACAGACAAAGAGGCAAATGAATTTTGAAAAAGATAAAGCTTATTACAAGAAACCTGTTGTTCCACCGCGTTTTTATAACAACAATCGAAACAGATGGTCGGGTGGTTATCAGGGTGGTAAGAATTATCAGAAAAAGAATGTTCAAAACAAGAAGTTTGCTGAGAAAAAGGTGTTTGTGAACAGTTCAAGTTCACTTTCTGATGAAGAATTTGAGATTTTTTCAAAATCAAACAAAGAGTTCTTTGAGAAGAAAGCATCGCAGCCTCAGTCTGAAGGCATAAGTCGGGTAGTTGACACCCGAACATGCTTCAAATGCAATCAGGTTGGACATATTGCACGAAAGTGTACCAACTTGAAGCCTAAGACTAAAGTTGTGATGAATTCAAGAAAGAAAGATGATGTGAAGGGAAAAGCTCCATTGGTTGTTGAGAAAAAGGTTTTGAAAAATGACAACACCAAGATCAAAACTGAACCTGTTAAGAATATGGTAACTAAAAATGACAAGTTTTACAAACGGGATGCATCGTCTCAACAAACATGGAAGCCAAAAGTGGTTGAAAAGAAATCAAGTGTTCCAAAACCAAAGGTTTCAGAGTCAGAAAAACAATCATCTTCTTCCACTCCGGTAAAGATGGATGTTCCTTTGGATTATTATAAACAATTGGAGAAACAATCTTCTACTCCACCAGAGAAGAAGAATGTTCAAAAGAAATATCATCCAACCGGTCAACCTAAGAAAGATGAGTTTTTCTTATACAAAAAGGTTGAGATTGGATCTGAAGATAGCTTGAAGATGAATGACAAAAACTTTCCGCCACTTTACATTGCTAAAAGTCACATTAATGTCAAGTTACCCGAGTCAAAAGAGGCTTGGGTAGCATCAAAATCTCACTAAATGTTTTTGAAATGTGCAGGAGCTTCCAAGATCCGTTTCACGATGGATTATGGATAGTGAGCTTCTCGGCACATGACAGGGAAGAAATCCCTACTGTATGATGTTAGAGGGTTTAATGGAGGTTACGTGGGATTCGCAGGTAATCAGGGGGGTCGAATAGTTGGAGAAGGAACTTTATCAAATGGGATTGTCACGTTTGAAAGAGTAAACTTCATCGCCGAGCTTGAAAACAATCTTCTGAGCATATCTCAGATCTGTGATCGCATGTATACAACTCACTTTACAGACAAAGAATGTTTGATTTTGAAACCAGGATTTGTTGTTCCCGAAGAGTGGATTATCATGAGGGCACCTAGAGTGAATGATCTGCACGTGTTGGACATGAGCGTAGCTACTACAACCACGGGTCAGGCTCATTGTTTTGTGTCAAGAGCAACTGAGAAGGAATCGCAATTGTGGCACCGGAAGATGGATCATATACATCTTAGAAAAATGAATCACTTGGTGCACAATGACTTGGTTATTGGTGTTCATGTCAAAGGTTTTCATCTGGAAGGGGAGTGCATCAGCTGTGTCAAAGGTAAACAGAAAAAGAAATCACATCCTCAAAAGAAAGTCAACTCAGTCTCAAGACCTTTAGAGAGACTTCATATGGATCTTTTTGGTCCAGTGAACGTCAAAAGCATCACCGGTGATTACTATTGTTTGGTTGTCACATGTTAGACCCAGTTCAGGCTCAAAACAACTTCTTTTCACGTAATATAACAAGTGATTTCAGTAGATGTGAAAAAGATGTGCGGAAATGGAAATCAGACTTTCAAGAAACAAGACCTACAGAATTATCAAGTTTATATCACTTTGAAACAAAATGGTTTACAAGGTGAATGTAAGATTATTATCTAATATAAACGAATCTTGAATTATGTGGGGGAGAGAGCAATGGAGTTTAGATGTATGTGTGAATGCTAAGCTTCAAACTCACTTTGCTTCTCCTGGTTTAGCCTTCTATTTATAGACGGCTTGTATGAATAAACAATAGTTTATTCATACAATAATTCCTGCAAAAAGTAGCCAATTGACATATTCATTGATTCCAACGTTCAAGTTGCCTTTTTCATCATGATATCATTAAATGTCAACTTGCTTCGGTAAGTGTGGCAGGACAGAGCCAATTTCAGACAAGTGGGTTATTTTATCAGAAATTCTGATAAACCACTTCATCAGAAATTCTGATGAACAAATCATCAGAAAATCCTTGATGATCAGAATCGTCAGATACTGATGATATTTCATCAGAAATATCATCAGATCCATCAGAAATGACCTCTTCTGATAATCCAATTCAGCTCTTGATCAACTTGTGATTCTTTGAAGTAGATGCTATGTATTCCGGTTGTCCCATCTGATCTTCTTTTTCTAGTTCATGATTTTCAGGTTTGTGATCTCTTCATAGATCCAGTTGATTGTGTTTTTCTTCAATACTTACAAATAAAGTTTCCTAACAGTTTCCCCCTAAGTGGAAATATAATACTTGAAAATATAAACCAGTTACTGAAGTTAAAACAAATTACATAAAATATGAGAAGTTAAATAAATAGTTCTTTCAGTTAAGTTTCACTCTCTTATGCGTATCTCCTGTCTTTAGCTTCTTTTTGTAGGAGATATATTTGTTGCAGCTGACATACATGTCTTTATACCATTCTCTTGCTTGAATCCATTCTTCAATCATCTGCTCAATTTCTTTTCTGCTTCCCTCCATGTTCTTTTCTATCTTCTGAAGATGTTCTTGTCTTTTGTTCATGGTTTTCGAGATATACCTTAGAGTTTGATTTGAGTACTTGCAGATGTCAACACCTCTGAACATAGCTTTGTTATCATCCTGATTTCTGAAGATTACACCATAATCTTGTTCTTTATTTGCGTTTGTCAGCATTATGATGTCTCAAGATCTTGCATCTTCTACTATGTCTGAAGGAACTTTTGTCTTTGGTGATCTGACATATACCTTTTTGTTGTGTACATGCTCAAAATTTATGCATAAATCAAAGTCTGAAAAAGCTATTCTTTCAAACTGCAGTATTCCAGCCTTTGATATGCCATTTAATGCTCTTCTAACTTCTTGATTATTTTTCTTTTCCTTTTCATAATGATCCTTCATAAACAGAATGTCTAAAGGATGCAACTGGTCAGTAATTTCTTCATCAGTCACCTTTTGTTCTTCTCCATTCTCCTTCTGAAGTGTGTATCTGTTTTGCACATGAGTTCCTCCAATATCATCAATTGCACTCTTTACTTCACTTACGTTTAGAATTCTTTTTACTAGATTCCAATTTTGTTTGTGAATGCTGCTTGGCCCTCTTTTTATTCTTTCTTCTCTTAAGTCCAGTCTGGTAGGAGATAGTGATCATGGTGCTTTATCTTCTTTTGTTAGATAGTAACTCACCAGATTGGTCTCAGGAAATATCATTACATCTCGTGCAATCTCTTTAACCATGATAGACTTGGTTTCAGAGATCTTTCTCTTAACAGTCTTTGATTTTGTTGCTGACTCTCCTTCTTGTTCCCATTCATTCATTATTTGTTTATTCATATACTTACTTATTGCTGAGTCATCAGATATTGTTGGATTTAGGACAGATGCTAGCAATTTCAAATTTGTAATAACTTAGGTTTTGCAGTTGCTAACCTTTTCAGTATTTCGTCTTTTGGAACATTCGGAGGAGGACCCATCACTGTGGTTCCAGCTTTTGTGATTGGTGAGATTGATGATTGTTGAGGAGTTGACTTTGGAGCTTCTTGATGTGAGCTTTCAGCAGGAATTTCTTTCATGAGTTCTTATGGATTCACTTTGGCTAGTTTTGCAATATTGAATTGCATCTTCTCTACCAGTTGTTGCACTTCTTTTACCTGTTTTGAGTTGCTGTGTATGTTTTTCTGAATATTTGTGAATTCTGTTTGAGCTTTTGTTTGAATTTCAGCCCATTCTTTTGACAGCTTCTCAAGGGCATCTGTGATACTATTATTACTTGCCCTTAGTATGGTAACTTCTTCCAAAACTTTGTTTGTACTACTTGACTGCCTTGATTCAATCACTTTTGCAACTTGTGCTTTGATTTTTTCTATTTCTGTGAGAATCGTTTGGATTTCTGATGCAGAGATGTTGGATTCTGGTGCCTTTTCTTTCATCTTTTGAAGAGACTTTAGTGCTTCAGTGTTTTCTTCAGTTTGTTTCTTCATTTCCTTCACTGATTCTGACAAAGTCTTTATATCAGCCTTTTGACCTTGTATTTCTGACAGCAACATATCAAGTTTTTCTTCTACTGGATTTCTTTTGCAGACTTTGTAAACATTTTCCTGTATTTCTTCTATATTTTCTTGGTTCATGGGTTTCTCAGGGATAATTCGAACAACAGATGTTCCTTCTAACATTCCAGCTGCAAACACATTTGCTGCTGTTTTAGAGATGATAGGGTCATTCTTGGCCAACACACTTGGTGCAGCTTTGAATTTACCAGAATTATCTCCACCAGTGATGAAAAACTCATTCTCATTCTAGGTTTCCTTATGTCCTTGAATCATATCAATATATGATCCTCCATAAGTTTTTGAGGTAAACAAATTACCTTTAGCCAGATTTCCTTGATCAGTTTCCTGATCTCCATCTGTTGGGATCTCATCCTCTTCCTCATTTTCTGATTCAGAGTTGAGATTTATGGAACTAGTAACCTCTTGATCAACATTTTTTGTTCTGTATTCTATTTTGTAAGAAACGTTAACAGAACTTCCTGATTTTGTTTCTTCTCGGTGAGTTTCTACTAGAACAGTGTTTAAAAGGGATGTACCAGCAATGTAAGATTCATCATGATGAATGGCTTTGGTGGCTTCAATTTCAACATCGTGTGTTTCTCCAGCAATGTGTGATCCTGCATCATGTGTTTGATGGATTTCAAATTCATGATGAATTCCTGCTTCATGAATCTGTTGACTTTCAGCATGCTTTTCTTCGTTTTCTGGTGATTTGGCTATCTCCAAGTTAGCTTTTTCCAGAATTCTTCTTTCTTCTACACCCTCATTTTCTGATGGTGAGGATTCTCATTGTCTCCTTTTTCTGTTGATGAAGAACAGTTCACAATTTCTCTGCTTGGTTCTTCTGTGGGAGAGGTTGATTTTGTCAGAAGTTTTTCATGTTGTATTCTGTATTGTGAGTCTGGTGTAATGAAGCATAACATGCTTTCTGGTAACACAGGGATATCTTTTTCTGATTCCCATCCATGATTTGAACTCCAGGCCTTCATTGTTTTTTATCTCCAGATGTCTTCGAAGATTGGAATCTCCATGTTTCTTTCAATAAATGCTTCAGAAATGAAAATTGAGATTAACCTTGGATATGGCAGATGAGATGTTATTCTTCCATTTCTGGTGATGATTGATCTTTTGAGAAGGTTAAAGATTTCTGACCCATAATCAATCTTGAACCCATTTATGAGTCCAAACATGATCGTCAGAATAGCTTGATTGATTTGATCAGTTCCTCCTATCTTTGAGGTGAGACATTTGTTTAACACTTCCATCATCACTTGCCAGATGGCTGGCAATTCACTTCTTCTTATTGCTCCAATTTTGTTGACATCTCTTTTCTTGTATCCAAGCCCAATGACAAAGTCTAATAAATCTTCTTTGCTTGGGGATTCAGTGTAACTGCCAAGAATAGGCAATCCAAGCCATTCTCTTACTCTTGCTGGAGTTAATTCTACATAGACACTTCCCCATACATGAGCAGACACCCGATTTTCTTCAACTTCTTTAAAAGTGTAAACAAATTGCTGTAGCATCCTTTCTGGTATTTCTCTTTCTTTTGTCAGTGCTCCTGAGATTGGGCATTTTGTAAGATATTCTACCAGAAGTTGACATCTTTTATCATACTCTGAATACTCTGTATTCATCAGCAGATTGTTTTCCTTCATTGGTAGAAATTCTGCTTCCTCGACAAAAGGTACTTCATGTTGAATAATAGGAATATTGAGGTTAACTTCTGCCATTTTTGGTCTCTGTGAGTTAGGGTTTGAAATTTAGGGATTTTTTATTTGTGGGAAAAAAACAGGGGTTTTTAGGATATGAGAAAATTGAGAGTATTGTAGGTGTATGAAGTAGAAGGAGTTGAAGGAGTATAAATCGTAGTATGAGATAGTGATAAAGAGATCATTAATTGTCTTTATAACCGTTAGATCGTGTATGCTGAGTTTTTGGTTCAGAATATAACCGTTGGATCGTGGGTGTTAAGACATTAATGAAATTGTTTATCATGGAATCGTGGTTGTGCCCTTTCAACTTGACTCTTCAATTTGTAGTTTCTTCAGTCATTTCTTGAAAGTGTTGCACTGATTTTTGATTGGAGAAAACTATCGGTTCTATGACACCTTTTCTTCTTTGTGGACCCCATTTGATAAAAGGTCCAATTATCTTCCTTCATATGTAACCTTTTTTTTTCATAAGTCAGAAAGTCCCATTCTGATAAGATCATCAGAAATTCTGTTGACCATATGTATTCTTTTGTTTTGACTTCTGTTGACTTTTTGAGATGTAGTTAACAGAGATAATCAGTCTTTCTATCAGAATTTCTGAGATTTCCCCCTAAACTTATGAGTGCCCCCCTTTTTTTTGAGATGAGAGGGAATAAGGAAAGATCAGAAGACTTACATTTGTTTTTCTGGTAGCATCCAAGCTTCTTTGACTTTTCTGATATTTTCTAAAAACATTTTGTTATCATTGAAGTTTTATCAGAAAATTTTGAATACCCAGATTTTGTCCCATTTTATCAGAAAATTTTGAGTTTGATTTCTGATGTTCATTTTATCTTTACCTATTTCCCAAAACCACAAACCAGAAGACTAGTAAGCAAAAATATTAACAAAAAAAAAACTTTTACAAGCAAAACAGATAAAACCTAATCAATATCTACTCCTTCACCATGTTCCATTTCCAACAGTAACAATAGATCAGTTATCATCCCAGAGTTGTTGTTAGTGGGTACAAGCACGCTGAGACCCATGTTTTCTTGAAGTCTCATGTCAGCCCTTGGATAACTTGCAGGAATGCCTACAAAGTCTAGTTGACTCGCAATTATCTTTGTTAGAAAATGAGGATACATCAAGAATGGCTTGGCAACCCACATGTTACTTACAAAATCACTCATCAGATAATGAGAGAAGTTGTAAGGTACCTTAAGTACCAGTGCTAGTATAGGCTCCATCAATTTCAGAGATATTTCATGATGATTGATGACCTTCTTTGAAAAACATGCACCCATCTGGGTGACCAGATATTGCCATGGCTTTTTAAAGCCATTTTTGTTGATAGCCCGTTGTTGATTTGGTGTGTGATAACCCATTTCCCTCAAGACATTTTCCTTCTGATTCCTTGTGAACATCAGAACGTCATTATCATCATTTAGTTGAAGAGCAGTCCTAATGGTGGCTTCATTTAACAGAATTTGCTGATTTAGCACCTCACTCTTGATGGTCATCTGCTCCCTGTTTTGATACTCAGATAGTGTTGCATTTTTCCAGAAGATTTGAAGAATCTCTGGATGAACACTTATGTGAGCAGTGAGGGCATAGCTCAAGTTGCTATTTATGAGCATCTTGAATACAACTTGACACTCTTCCCATTGAGGACCTTCCAGATTTGTCCTCAATCTTAGGTTATGATATGGATAAAGAACAAGTGGAAAACATTCATCTTTGATGGAGTTCATTTTGTGAGTGTGTGTGAATATGTGATGAAGAAGAGAAGTGAAGAAGACAGATTTTAACTCAAAGTGGTGAATATTTATAGTAAATTTAATATTTGCTATAAATGGAAGCTACCAACTTGTGGATTTTCCTCACCGCAATCTTTGTTATTTTAATGATTATCAGAGAACAGAAAAAAATAACAGAGATATGTTCCTTCTCCACTACACATGCATTGATTTATCTAGGTGGCTAATTTCTGGTAATGTATCATTGTAGCCTACCAATATGTTACTTCAACCTTCTTAAACATGATAGGGTGTAATAAATGAAGGAGAGAGAAATATCTATTTTAACGAGTTCCCAGAAATTTTCTGTTTGAATGACGTTATCAGCACTAACATGGGAAAAATTAAAAAAAAATTCAAACATACAAAATACAAAATTTAAACAAGAAATATGAATGTGGATGTTGTCATGCAGTACTTTGTTTTAATGAACTATGATATTTCTGATTATCAGCATTTTTACTTATGGTTCACCAGAATCTGATAACTTATCAGAAATTCTGATGAAGTTGTCAGAATTTGACAGATTTTCTGGTGATTTATCAGACCAAAGCAAATTATGTGATAAGCCTTTTAACAAAGACTACTCCCTTTTATGGTTAGACATCCGTACCTTTAATGCATCCATATCCTATGATCCTTCCTGTCACATCATTTCCAAAGTTTACCAATCTACCCAGCTTTGAAACAAAGTTGCTGAGTAAGCTCCTGTTCCCAGTCATGTGCTTGGAGCTTCCTGAGTTGCAGTGTCACACCCCCAAAAATCCACACGCGGAGTACCACCGCTTGGAGGCGTGACATGACCAGGATCAAGCCACCAATCATATTGAACATAAGTATATAGTAAAAGTCATTCATCAATACGATAGGTGTTTCCAAAACCAAATATAAAACAAGTGTGTAGCGGAAGCAATAATGTAAGACCCAACATAAGTTTAAGTACAAAATGTCATAATGTTTAACAACACATTCACGATCCATGTCCACAACGACCGTGCCTCCCGTGCAAGCTCCAAAAGTACCTAAGATCCTGCAAGGCATGTAACAGAGAGTCAACAACTAGTTGAGCGAGTTCACAGTAAGAAAGTTCGTAATAGTAATTTCTCTTCATAACATGTGGCTCTACTAGGCCGATAGTATGTTCTATTAGTGGGGGCTTCCCATATTTGTGTATACACTAGACTATTTGTAACCATAAGTGTTCTCCTTAGCCCGAGAACAGTAGTACGTACAAGGTTTACGTAGGTTTTACGTAAGTGCCCTTCTTTACCCGAGGACAGTGGTACGCGTTGGGTTTACGTAGGTTTTACGTAAGTGTCCTTCCTGACTCCGGAAGACAGTTGCATGTGTGAGTTTACGTAGGTTTTACGTAAGTGTCCCTCGAAACCTGAGGACAATAGTAAGTACTTGTTTACGTAGGATTTACGTAAGTGTCCTGCTTAATCTGAGGACGATGGTAGATAGTCTAGTAGCCGCGTAAGTACGAGTAATTGTTTAAATTCCATCATTCAACCCATTCCCAACCCCGGGAACCCCATGCCTTGGTAAGAGTGTGAACTCACCTTGTTTTGGTCGGTATGCTAAGTTAAATGCTCACAATTAAATCAGTCAAGTCCTATAGTTATGCAAGTATGAAAAATCAGTTTCGAACTCACAATGTTTCACAGGTAATCTATGTCACAAAGTGTGTTTATGCATTTCTCATCAAGTAGCACATAACAGTGGGTTCATGTTCACACAGTCATGCTCCATATAACTAAGTTCTTAGTGATACCTAACATGGTTAATAAATTAACATGCTTGATGGTTTTAACCGACTTAACCAGGTTAATGTATTAAGCAACAATAACAAGCTTCCAGAATTAGCAAGCATAACATGCATAATAACTAACAGTGTTTCACATAAAGACTTTCTCAATTTAATCTAACAATATCAACCACTAACATAACTAACGGTGTTAATATATTTAACAAGGAAACTTTACATAGTTCACATGTATAACAGAGTTATCATAGTTGGCATAACCCAGTTAATATACTTAACATATATAACAGTTGGGTTGCAATCATTACATGGGCCGAAAACACATGGGTGCCGAAATCCCCTTATAGCCGAAATCACTTAAGTGAGCCGAAATCCTTATGTGTGCCGAAAACACATGTGGGTCGAAATCACCCCTTGGGCCGAAACTCACATCTGGGCCGAATACACAATATGGGCCGAAATCACATAAGTGATTTCGTCCACTTTCATTTGTGGGGGGGGGGTGTTTTCGTGACTATTCATCATCATCAACAACACTTACAGTAACAAAAAAAACCCAGTAACTAATAATCAATTAACAGTTACATGATCAATCATTTGTAGGAACAATCAATCCAACAAAAGCTAAAACATTCATTTAGATACTTACTCATCTAAATAATCAGGATTAACATCCAACAATCATCATAGTTTTTAACATTTAACAGGAGATCTAGTTATGCATTTATCAACTCACTTTATCTCGAAGATTAACAATCACCATTCATAGAAAACAATGATCTAAACATTAAATCATCAATCAAAATCAGATCATAAGATTATATTATCTCACAGTAGCAGTCAATATAAGATATCATCTTAACATGTAAATCACTAACCGTAGATTAAACAGGGGTTTGGCTTCAAAATGAGGAATTCTCTTTTGTCCGGTTTTCAGATGTAGAGAGAGAGAGAACAAAGTGATAAGGTTTGGTAAGTGGGTAACGTCTCGGAGAATATTTGTTTATAAACTGCTTATATAAAATATCTCAAAATACTGGGCCATGGGCCAAGCCCATGTCTGTTTTCGCCAATCATGGCTGGATGAAAACACTAAAGTGTTTTCATCACTTGGGTGATTTCATGGGTACAGTAAGAGTTCCATCTATTTAACATATGTTAATTAATACAAAACCTTATTAACATACACTCACATATAATAAATATTATGGATCCCAAGTATAAAATATCAATCGAAATACGATATAACGTATTACAAATGTAAGCGTTGTGAAACAACGAGTCGTGTAAACAAACAACATAATAAAAAAATTTAACGTGCACTAAATGCGAAGATGGAATCTTGGAAACTCGAGTTGTCACACGCAGTACCAGATCTGCTGCACATGATGGTCCTGAAATGAAATGATTAGAGGGTTTTTGGTACCCATGCATGCTTGGGTACTATTTCTGATGAAATTTGAAACATTTTATTTTTATTTCTTCTTGGTTTTGCATCAGAAACTCTGTAATATGCTGAGCCATTAACAGATTTTACATTTTTCTTTTGAAGATGGTGTTGAACAAGCTTCAGTATGTCAACACACATACAAGAGTTATCAGAATTTTCTGATAGTTCCTCTTGTGATGGAATGATTGGATAATTTTGAAAAGATGAGTGAACTGCTTCTGGAGTTTTTACATATTCTTGACTGCATTCACTCTTGTTTGTTTTGAAGTTTGGTTTGTCAAAAGAATATTCAGAACAGATTGATTTGCAAGATTCAGATTCAGATTCTGATACTAAATTATCAGAAATCTGATTAGTTGCTTTTTCAAAGATAGTGGGTTTATTTCTATTTGATCTTGTAGTACTTGTATAGCCTAAACCCTCTCCTTTGTTCTTTGGTGTGGACTCAATAAAATTTATGAATTCTTTAGCCTATTGAAAACCTCTTACGTTGATTTCTTTGTCATTGATTTTCTTGTAAAGATCTTTTCTTTCATTTTCATAAAACTCAATTTTTGCTCTTTGATCTAAACTGTCCTCTATAAGATGTTGGTTTTCAAGAATGATTTTATTCAAAGTCCTTTGCAACTCATCAGATTTTCTAATATCTGATTGATGTTTTTCTTGCAGATTTAGAAAATCTGACATGAGCTTGTTTAGATTGTGTTCAAGATCAAGATTGTCTAAATTTACCTTTTGTTCTGAAGTTTCTGGTAGTCCTTTAGAGAGTGCCATGAGGAAAAAATTTGCCAATTTTTCTTCTTCATCATCAGAAGAATCATCAGATAACCATGTATCTGTTCCAGTAATTAAGCTTACTTGTTGCTGCTTCTTTGCTTCTTCAAGCTTTTTCTCATAATAGGCAACATCCTTCAACTTTTTGGTCTTGCATTCTGATGCATAATGACCTCTTTGCTTGCACTTGTAACACACAACTTCAGCCTTCCCTTTATCCTTAGATCTAAACTCTTCTTTAGATCTTCCATCCATCCTTCCTTTGTCACTCCTCTGGTATCTCTGGTTACTTCCCCTCAACCTCTGCTCAAATGTTTTGGTGAGCAGTGCTATTGCTTCAGCAAAAGCTGAAAAGTCTGATGATGCATCAGAAGTTTCAAGATTTTGTATGTTTGATGGTTGTGGATCATTTGTTGTTGTTGATCTTTGTGAGTTTGAGATTAGAGCTAAAGATCCCCCTCTTTGAATGGTTTCTTCAAATATTGCTTCCTCTCTGGGGATCAAGATGCTGTATAAGTCATGAAGACTCATGTTTCCTAGTTCTAAGGTTGATGAAAAAGTCATGGTTAGACTTCTCCATTCTCTAGGAAGGGCATCAAGAAATTTTATGTTTCTTTCATCGTTTGATTTTGTTATTCCAAATTTCTTTAGCTCGTTTAAAAGTTTTGTAAATCTTTGATATGTATCATTTAACCTTTCATTTGGAAAACTTTTAAACCTTTCATAAGATGAGACATTATTTGTTCTCTTGTTTCTTCTCATCATTTCTCCTCCTTCACAAAGATTTTCCAACTGATCCCATATTTCCTTAGCTGATGCACATGCATCAACTTGTGAAAATATGTCATTGGGGATGGCCATAATTAAAAGTGACTTTGCCCTTTCATCCCCAGCCACCAGGTCCTTGTCTTCCGCACTCCAGTTTATTTCACTTTTGGGAGCGCGGGAGGCAGGGATTGCTGGTGATTGGTCAGTTGCTGGAATAGCAGGTATATCAGTCATTGGTGTATGTGGACCCCTTTCAATGGATTGAAACAGAGCTCGGTCATGACCATTAAGGAAATTGACCATCCTGATTTTCCACTGGGGGTATTCCTCTCTGACCAGAGTCAGAGGTTTAGACATAGAACCAATGTTAAAAGCATTATTCCAGGATTGAAAGCTGGCCATTTTAGAGAAAAGAAGATGAGCGATTGATCGTTTGAAAATAGTTTATTCAATCCGCTCTGATACCAATTGTTAGACCCAGTTCAGGCTCAAAACAACTTCTTTTCACATAATATAGCAAGTGATTTCAGTAGATGTGAAAAAGATGTGCGGAAATGGAAATAAGACTTTCAAGAAACAAGACCTACAGAATTATCAAGTTTATATCACTTTGAAACAAAATGGTTTACAAGGTGATTGTAAGATTATTATCTAATACAAACGAATCTTGAATTCAGTGGGGGAGAGCGCAATGGAGTTTAGATGTATGTGTAAATGCTAAGCTTCAAACTCACTTTGCTTCTCCTGGTTTAGCCTTCTATTTATAGACGGCTTGTATGAATAAACAATAGTTTATTCATACAATAATTCCAGCAAAAAGTAGCCACTTGACATATTCATTGATTCCAACGTTCAAGTTGCCTTTTTCATCATGATATCATTAAATGTCAACTTGCTTCGGTAAGTGTGGCAGGACAGAGCCAATTTCAGACAAGTGGGTTATTTTATCAGAAATTCTGATAAACCACTTCATTAGAAATTCTGATGAACAAATCATCAGAAAATCCTTGATGATCAGAATCGTCAGATACTGATGATATTTCATCAAAAATATCATCAGATCCATCAGAAATGACCTCTTCTGATAATCCAATTCAGCTCTTGATCAACTTGTGTTTCTTTGAAGTAGATGCTATGTATTCCGGTTGTCCCATCTGATCTTCTTTTTCTAGTTCGTGATCTTCAGGACTGTGATCTCTTCATAGATCCAGTTGATTGTGTTTTTCTTCAATACTTACAAATAAAGTTTCCTAACATCACGGATGATTTTTCAAGGTTTTCATGGGTTTCATTTCTGAAGTCTAAAGATGAGACGTTTGATAGTTTGATGGCGTTGTTCAGAAAAATTGAAAACCTGTACCAAAGGAGTATCAGAAGAATCAGAAGTGATAATGGTACTGAGTTTAAGAACAACAAGATGGAAGAATATTGTGATGAGAGAGGTATATTGCATGAATTTAGCGCTCCTTACACTCCGTAGCAGAATGGAGTAGCTGAAAGAAAGAACAAGACACTAATTGAAACGGCTAGGACGAGGCTTGTTGATTCCAAACTACCTGTCAACTTTTGGGCAGAAGCAGTCTCAGTTGCGTGCTATACGCTCAACCGGGTTCTCACAGTGAAGAAATTCAACAAGACATGTTTTGAGCTGATCAATAACCGCAAACCGAACCTGAAGTATTTAGAACCGTTTGGGTCTCCCTGTACAGTTCTAGAGCCTTTTGGGAAATTTGGTGCAAAGAGCATTGAAGGAATATTTGTGGGTTACACAAGTCCATTAAAATGAGTCTTTGTTCCTAGCTTGAAGCGGATTATTGAGGCACACAATGTTGAATGCCAAGGTCACACAATGCCACCACAGAATCCTGGAGATTCATGGCGTTTTCATTATGACACTTTGTGGGATTCGTTTGACATGGAAGAAGAAAAG
Source organism: Helianthus tuberosus (assembly GCA_030545235.1). Taxonomy (NCBI): domain Eukaryota; kingdom Viridiplantae; phylum Streptophyta; class Magnoliopsida; order Asterales; family Asteraceae; genus Helianthus; species Helianthus tuberosus. The sequence goes on from JARYGA010053707.1 coordinate 15,827, forward strand.
GAAGAAGAAGAAGATTTCTTTGACGAGTTGGATATTCTGAGAGAGTATGAGTCTTCGCAGGAAAGGTTCCCAGCTGAGTATTCAAGATGACCGCAACAAACTTCAAATGATAATGAAGCAGGTCCGAGCAATGCTGGAGAACATGATGATATTCAACAAAATGAAGTTGCTCCTGATAATCAGATGGCAGACAATGATAATCAAGAATCTGATAACATGCCAGTATTTGATCATGGTGATTCAGATTCTGAGGGGGAACAAATCTAGATTTCATGTCAAACAAACCCAGTCAGTGAACAAGGTGCAAATCAGAATGTTACAAATTTGGAAGGTGAGGTAGATGTTCCATGCGAGGTGATGCCGAGAACTCTTTTGTACCATCCAGAAGAGTTGATCATTGGAGAATTACAATCAGGTGTTCGCACTAGACGTCAAATTGACCAAGGACTTACATGTTTTTATTCTACAGTAGCTCCTTTACAAACTGAGTTTTCACTAAGTTGTTTTATTTCGCAGATCGAACCGCGAACATACAAAGAGGCACTAACTGAAGATTCTTGGGTCAATGCTATGCAAGAAGAGTTGAGTCAGTTTGAGAAGTTAGGCGTGTGGAAGTTAGTAGACTTGCCTGATGGTCAAAGGAAGATAAACACCAAGTGGGTGTTCAAGTGCAAGAGAGACGATCGAGGGTTATTATTCGTAACAAAGCTCGAATCGTAGTCCAGGGTTTCAGTCAGCAGGAGGGTATAGATTTCACCGAAGTGTATGCTCCAGTGGCTCGACTAGAAGCAATCAGAATCTTTCTGGCATTTGCATCTTGGAAAAATTTCAAAGTTTATCAGCTAGATGTTAAATCGGCGTTTCTCTACGGGAAGGTAAAAGAAGAGGTATATGTCGGATAGCCACCAGGCTTCACCGATCCAATTCACAAAGACAAGGTCTACTTGCTAGACAAAGCGATGTATGGTTTACACAGGCCCCGAGAGCTTGGTACGAGACATTGTCTCAACACCTGCTAGCCAACAGCTTCATCCGAGGAAAAGTGGATGCCACTCTCTTAACCAAAGAGGTCGACGGACATCTTCTGATTGTTTAAATATACATGGACGACATTATATTTGGGTCTACAAATGAGAATCTGTGCAAAGATTTTGAAAGAGTTATGAAGCAAAAATTTGAAATGTCATCAATGGGTGAGATGAAATTCTTTTTGGGACTGGAGGTTGATCAACTACCCAAAGGAATATTCATACATCAAACGAAGTATGTTCATGATATCTTGGAGAAATTCGGGATGTCAGGTTCTACTCCAGCTTCCACCCCATTAGTGACGAACCATGGGATAAACCCTGATCTCACCGGAGAGAAGGTAGATGAAACGTTATATCGTTCCATGATCGGATCGCTGATGTATTTGACAGCTTCGAGACCCGATATTATGTATCCAACCTGCCTTGAAGCAAGATTTCAATCTAACCTGAGAGCTTCGCACATGGTGATTGTGAAAAAGGATATTACGCTACCTGAAAGGAACTCCATCATTGGTGTTGTGGTATCCAAGAGAAGGCGATTTTATGCTCGAAGGGTATTTCGATTCCAACTTCGGATGCTGCAAAGTTAACGCTAAATCAACAACAGCGGGGTGCCAGTTTTTCGGTTCACGATTGGTCACCTGGCAATGCAAGAAGCAGACCTCTGTGGCTCTATCCACATGTGAAGTGGAGTATGTATCTGCTAGCAGCTGCTGCTCTCAGATCTTGTGGATCCAGCAACAGATGCGCGACTAAGTTTGCAATTTCTTAACACCCCTATCTTTGTTGATAATGAGGCAGCGATAAACATTACTAAAAATCCTGTTCATCACGCTAAAACTAAACACATAGAAATTCGTCATCACTTCATCCGAGATTGTTTCGAGAAGAAGTTGATTCGAATTGAGAAAATCCACACGGACGAGCAAAAAGCTGATTTACATACCAAAGCATTTGATAAAAATCGTTTTCAATATTTGTTAAAACTGAACGGTATGATGCTTTTATCGGTGTTGGAAGAGATTCTTGGCGTTGATGAAGGAGACATTGTAGATGATGTTGAGAAGCAATCTGCAATGGTTTGTCGATTTTTTACTTGTTTTGGTATTTAGGGGGAGAGTATAGGGTAATATTTTCAGTTCAGAAAATACAAAAACAGTAAAAAATTTCAAAAATACAAAAACATGAGATATTTTCAAAATACAAAAACAATAGAAAACCAGAAAAGAGCTTGTGTAAAAAGGGAAAATGATAGTACATTGGCTTGACAGTTACAGTATGCTAAAGAAATGTAATGTTTAAAAAGTTTTAAACAGTCTCGCTGATGATGTGCCAATAGGTTTTTACACATTTAGTAGGTTTGTTCGGGATATAAACCTAAAATCCTTACTTGCTTATTTCGTGGGGAACACTACTTGGATATATAGGTAACCCCTGAAATCTTGTTTGAAGGATCCCTCTTTCTGAGATACTAGGTCTTTATACTCAGTGATATCTGGGGTATTATCCCGGGACTTCTGATTTTGCGGAAGCAATGGCCTAGTCCCCGGAGAATACTTTACTGCTTGCTTGAAATATAGCACCCCCCTCAGCATAAAAATGATGAAACATTGAAAAAAATATGTAAATCATGTGCTGTTGTAAAAAAAGATCCTTTAAAGGGGACCCACTAAAGTCGAACCGTCATCTCTCTGCTGAACGGAAGTTCTGACCTGAGCTCTCACAGTTTCGCATCTAACCCCTTACAAATATCATCTGTGGTATACTTACCTGTAAGACTGAATATTGGGATCTGGATACGGGAGTATATTCAAGAGGTGGGACACATGAATGAGTTTAAGTCTCTAAAACACTTAATCCATATCCTGAACATATTGAAATGTGTGTGAGAATTTAAGTGGATCAGTATATCGACAATCTAAGTGAATTGTTTAATTCTGAGAATGTAATTAAAGCTTAACGGTACTTGTGACTTGTCGAATAGCTGATATGATTCCCTATCACGCTCACCAAAAATATGTTTGTAAATAGTTTACATTTACTGCATTTTATTTCTGTAATTCTTTTCTAGTTTAGAAACTTTATAAAATCCAAAAAGATTTTACATTTCTGCTTTATTTTCCGACAAACCAAAGTGGAGAGTTGATCTTCAGATTCAAATTGAAACAGATGCAGGAAGTTTCTGGACTGGAGGATGAGGAGAGCTTATCTTGATAAAAATCTGAATGTAAAAAAAAAGTCAAAACAAGTTCATTAATTTGAAACTTGTAAATTTCAGAAAATTATTTGAACTAGTTTGTACAAATTGTCAGTGTGTTTTGTCTCAGGTAAACCAAGGTCATTAAGTTGGACTTGGTAGATAAATTGAGTAATCAGGGTCATTAACTTGGACTTGAACACTTAAGTGGATTTCTAAACACTGATAAGATCATCAAATGAGGTTTAATGGTAAGTTTGGTTTGGTTTGAAACTGTTATTGTCATATATCTTATATTTAGGTAGAGATTGTGCAGGAAACAGGAGTCAAGATCCCCATGACAAAGAAAACTGTCAAAGTTTGAACCAGAATTCAAGCCCTAGCTTATCGAGAGGAGGAGTCTGCGAAAGGGGGAGTCAAGATTCTGGATCAACATTCAAAGGGGATATTGTAGATTAAAGTTTGAATATAGAAGATTGGAGGAAGCTTTACAATGTCAAAACAATTTGGAGCAAGAGAACTATCAATCAAGACTAAAGACTGAAGACAGGATGCTAAAGACTTCGTCAACATCCAAGGGGGAGTCTGTTGGTGCACTGATGTCTGTTAACTTTGTCTTTAATGAGTCTTGTATTGTGTTGTATAGATCAGGGCATGAAAATCAAGAAATTAAGTTTTTAGGTAATTCCGCTTGAAATGGAAGTGTGATGTTTCAAACGGAATTAGGAGATTCACACGGAATTACTAATTCCGCATGGAATTAAGTAATTCCGCATGAACCTGTGATTTCATTTGGGTCTACTTCAAGCGGAATTAACCACACTATATATACCTGTCATGTTCATTTGATATGGAATTAGAAGTCATTGTTTGAGAGCCGAGGTGCTGCCGAATTGTTATCAGAATTGTAAAAGCTCAGGAAATCAGTAATAGATAAAGATTAGAAAGTATCAAGCTGTGTTGACATCATTTACATTGATTCTGCCTTTGTTTTTGATGATGAACTACTCAGATTGACTCGTTAGGGTCACACGACGATCCAACATGTCATATGTCATATGTCATTTTACATCTGGTAAAGTTGAACCTACAAGTGGTTAATCAAGGTCATTAAGTTGAACTTGATTTAACTGTCATCAAATGGTTGAAAAAAAACAATGTGATGAATTTATCCCCATTTTTACAAGTTGTAAAATCAACAAAACTTATCTTCTGGAAAAACCATTTTGATTAAAACAAACTTAAGTGTTTTGAAATCTTAATGGGAAAATAGTTTGTTGTAAGGGGGAGTTCTGATTGTTTATGCCAAGTGGATGGTGAATTGAAGCAATTCACAACAGTTGTCACTTTATTTGTACAGTTTGTTTTCAAATTTTCTTGAAAAATCAAAATTGGAACATATTTTGATTTTAGGGGGAGTAAAAATTTTTAGAAATTTCAAAAATTTGAAAAATCCAAAAACATGATAAAATTTCATAAGCCAAAAACATTAAAAAAATTCAAAATGAGTTTTGTTGTGAAAAAGAGGAAATGATAGTACATCAGTGGACTATCACATCACGCTAAAGAATTGGTAAGTCAAAATGTGATAAACGGTCTCACTGTTGATATGCCAGTAGGTTTTTACACATTTAGTAGATTGTGTCGAGATATAAACCTAAAATTCAAACTTACTTATCTCGTGGGGAACATCTCTCGGATATATGGGTAACCCCCGAAATCTTGTTTGAAAGGTCCCTCTTTCTGAGATACTAGGTCTTTATGCTTAGTGATATCTGGGGTATTATCCCGGGACTTCTGATTTTGCGGAAGCAATGGCCTAGTCCCCGTATAATACTTTCTGCTTGCTTGAAATATAGCACTCCCCTCAACATAAAAAAATGATGAAACATTGCAAAATGCTAATCATGTGCTGTTGAAGAAAAGATTCTCTAAAGGGAACACACCTAAAGTCGAAGCCATCATCTCTCTGATTTTGCGGAAGCAATAGCCTGAGCTCTCATGGCCCTCGCATTTTAACCCTTTACATATATCATCTTGGTATACTCACCTGTAAGACTGAATATTGGGATCTGGATACAGGAGGATATTCTGAGGTGGGACACGCGTATAAGTTTAAGCTCTAAAATATTAATCTCGTATCTCGAAACAATTGAAATTTGTGTGAAAATTTAAGTGGATCAGTATACTGACAATCTAAGTGAATCGTTTAGAACTTAAAATGTTTAAAGCTTAACGGTGTTGGTGATTTGTCTCAAAAACTGATATGATCCTCTTACACAAACTCGCAAAAATATTACCTGTAAATATTTCTTTACTGTTTTTATAAAAATTAAAAATTCAAAAAGATTTTAGTGTTTAGCATAAATTTTGAAAAAAAAAATCCAAAAAGATTTTCGACAACTGATTTTGAAGAGCTGAATTTCAAAATTCCAAGTGCTAAACATGATGAACAATTCGTGAGAAGGATTTATAATGAGTAAAAATAAACGTTTTGCCTACAAGTGGTTCATCAGATATTAACATTGTGAAATCATTTATTGATTGATTGATACCTGCAAGTGATATATAAATTTGTCAAATTTTAAATTTGTGAAATTTATTGTGAGGTAGAGATGTGTGCAGGATAGCCAGGTTCCTAATCCTAAGCAGAATGTAAGCTAGGTTACAATCCTGATTATATGAGAGCCAAGTTCTGATCCTGGAACCGAAGTCCATGCTAGCTGTTGATGCTGATGAACTTAAGAAATCAAGAGATCTGATCAAGAGAAGATAGAGTCAGATTGAGATCCTGGTAGAGAGAAGAAGAGAAAAGACTGAGGATGTTTTACACTGTCAGATACTTCATGTAACACCTGTGCCTCCACGGCCATCAAACAAATACCGAACCAATGAAATATTATATTTCATACTTGGGATTTGTAAAAATATGTGTAGCATTTTGCACATATCAATTCTCGTTCAATTCCAAACTCTAAATTCACTTTCTGGAAGGTTATACGCGCACCGATGCGTAGATATAACCAGTTTAATGCAACAAACACTCCGGAATAGTGAAATAGGCTTAACATACCTTAAATAACCTTTACATAACTTAGAAATAAGTTTTGAAGGCTTTGGTATGGCAAAACCAAGTTAATTCGACTACAGGGACTAAATATGACAAACTGCGAAAGTATGTCAATTTGAACTGTAACGAACATTCCGGAACATGACCATAAGTTAAACACACCTTAAATATCCTTTACATAGCTTATAAATAGGCTTTGAGGGGTTGGGTGTGCTAAAATAAACTTTTGGGACATTCAGGGACTAAAAGTGTCAAAAAGTGCACAAGTTTGCATTTTCGCGCATAACTTACGTTCTGAATACATCTGGACATCCAAAAATTTATGTAAGCATGACTATATTTTATTTTAGTGATCGCCTTAAGAAAAATCCATTCGTCGCGTCATTTGGTTCGTTTTTCGCACTTATGCGCATTCCGTCGTAATTAAGCGAACATCGCGTTCGTACGGCCAAACGGACCAACCTCCGGCATATTTTTGAGTATGTTTTGAGTTCCCTATACTTTAACTACATTTTAGAGCCTTGAAATGAGGTTAACGGGGTTCAAACGCATCGAAAATCGCTTAAACAAGCTGGAGGGACCATTTCTGGAAAATCTGCCAAAACAGGGACCTAGCGTGACGCGACGGGCCTTAGCGTCACGCGAGCCCCCCTCTGGACCAGATTCCATGTTTTTAACAGCGGGTCCCAGCTGATTGATCCTTCACCACATGTTTTAAGTTGATGTGTCACTAAGTTAAGGAGCATATGTGGTTCCATAACATTCCGACACTTGTACGGACATGATTAAGGCACGATTTTCGACAAACGATCCTAACGGTTCGGGTATTTCTATAAATACCCAACCCACACAACATCAAAACCCACTAGAATTCTGATTTTGAGAGCTCTAAGTTGAAACCATTGTTTCATACCTGAGTTCTTGGATCGGGATTAGCATTCGGGGACCCTTCGTAAGTATTCTTTCGTTCTTTTCCTTATTTTACTGCTTTTCGAGTCAGAAAGTCAAACTTTGTTTGACTTTCAGCGTTGACCAGTAATGGTCAATGCGAAGTTCGTTTGAACTTCGCAACGTGATTGTAATCACGATGGTCATAGTCCCTTGGGACTATGCCTACTGATTACCACGTTGTCTAGGGTCGTAGGGTAAGCGATCTAATAAATCGCTTATACCTCGAACCCGACCCAGTTTGGTCGATCATTAGGATCCGACCAAATACATTAGGTGACCATAGTAGGTAGGGAATAACCTTCCGAGGTTATACCCTATGGTCACATCGTTTAAGTAGTTGTATGATAGGTAGTTTATATGCCGTAGGTAAATTACCAGAATACCCTTTTCATGTATAATTGGTAATTAAGCATATGTAACCTAAACTTTTGTCAAATAACGGATTATGTAACATGTTTAGGCATATAACACTTGTCATAGGGCTAGTTAGGCGGTCCGAACGCGTTACACGCGAACGACGCGTTAAAGTAGCATAAGCTACCTAAACGGGTCGTAATGGGTCGTAAACACTTAGGTTAAGTTTCAGTTAGTATGTAGGCTTTGTTAAACCATATGACACGAGTCTCTATACTCGTTTGGTTTACGAACCCGCATTCTATCCGATCTTCCGATTTAGGTCCGGTTTATTAACATAGTTACCTATATTAGGTGCCGTTTGATTTCCGTGATCTCTAGCATTGTTTGGTTGTCACTCAAGGACTACTGAGCATTCTCAAGTGAGTACATAGACCCCTCTTTTACTGTTTTCCAAACTGTTTTGGGGTGGAACACATGTGCCTACTTGTTACTTTCATGCTTTCCTGTTTTCACATCATATACCTGCTATGTTCAATAGTACACTTATAGTACATGATCTCATTGTGTTTTATGCTATGTATGTCCATTTAGCTCATACTTAGTACATCGTTTTACATTTACATTTTATGCTATGTATGTCCATTGCGTGCATACTTAGTACATTGTTTTCATCACATGCTTACATTTTGGTATGACATTTGGTTTGTTTACATGGGACAATACATTCATTAACACCGATCATGCCGTTCGTTAGTAGGTAGTGGTACCATAGGAATTGACAACTCCCGTTCCGGACGTCCCAGGGAAAGGGGATGAAAGGAATGACCGAATTCGTTGATATAAGACAGATAGACCTTTAATTTGTTTAAAGGGTTTATCACCACAGTCGCCAGGCTTGGATGTATGCATTTTCACAATACCGCATAAATGTTCATATTAAATATTTGCATGCATTTACACAAAACATAGCTTTGATTTAAACCAAGTTTTACTTCAATACTTTGTTCTTGTGCATATGGTTTAGTTGAGACCTTTCACTTGCCATACATGACATTTTGACATAGACATTTGACAGGGATATTTGACATAGACATTTGACATGGATATTTGACATAGACATTTGACATGGATATTTGACATAGACATTTGACATGGATATTTGACATAGACATTTGACATGGATATTTGACATAGACATTTTGACATGATTTACATCTTGACATGAACATTTTACATTGTTTGGTTTGGTTTGATTAAGTGATTAAGTAACGATGCGTGTGTAATATGATACAAGCATGGTGGATACGCCGCTGGTACTTCCTATATATAAGTGTTTGTATGGTATTACATGTCGTAACGTTATTTGAATCATTTCAGTTTGAGACATAGAACATTTCATACAAATAACATACTTTTCACAAGACATTGATTTATAAACAACTTATCTTATGCAAACACATTTTACTTGGTTATTCATTTAACCTTACATTTATTTATACTTATCATCTGATCTTATCGTTTTTCAAATGATTTAAAAGACAAAGCAAATAACAAGGTTCATGACTAAACTTTTTCTCAAACATAAGTCATGAATCTTATTTTCACAAAACCTATGTATCTCACAGGCATTTTTATGCTGACGTACCTATTTTCACATGTGTTTTTCAGGAACTGTTGCATAAGATGGTCAAGATACACATAGACAGACTTGGGCTTTAGTGACAATAAAAGATGCAAGACTAGTTAATTATGTTGTATTTCTTTGTTTGTTAAGACATTGTAACACTTTTAATCAATAAAACGAAACTTCAATTGCCATGGATTTGAAACAATTAATTCTGTTACAACACTCCCCGATATTTCTGCCACGTTTTGTATGTTCTACGTGGTCGGGGTGTGACAGAAAAGATGGTATCAGAGCCAATGGTTATAGGGAATTAGGTTATTAGTAATTAGTAATGCTTTGACCTAGTCTATAACCTTCTTAGGACCCTAACGCGAGTTTACTTGCGTTTAGTCATAAAACAATACTGTCACCTATCCTTAGGCGACAACCACAACAAAAACATAAATTTCAAAACCGCTTTGAAAACTAATCATCTGTTCTAGGATGATTGATTACTAGGTTTTGAACCCTCTATTGTAAGGTTTTGAACTCTCTATTATATGGTTTTGAAACCCTTTGAGTTTTCAAAACTTCATCAAGGTTTTGGGTTTTAAATAATGTGAACACGTGCAAACTGGAAGGGTGAATGCCTGTATTCTGAGTTTTCTGTCTAGGCAAGCACTTCGTATACATCTCATCAGACGCGAGACCAGTTGTGCTTACCTGGGAATTCTTGGGATGAGTGTTCACTTATAGGCGAGCATGTCTTCGCGATACATTATTTTTGACCTATTTACTTTGATTTGTCACCATCTCATTTGTTTGCCTCAGGTAACAAACAAATGATCACAATTTTCATTCGTTACCATTCTGTATTGATTATCCAATAACCTTTCACTCGTTTCTTCCTCTGTCTTTCATTTTCTTCTAGAATGTCTATTCCTCTTGGCACTGGTCAAATGCCCGAGCGAACAGCCAAATTTGTCCAGCAAATTGGCGAAGTGATTCAGAGGACTGTGGATTTAGGTATTGCCATGGCTCGTCTTAACAATGAAGCCTCTCGTCTCGACAATGAAGCCACTCAAGAGACACCAAAGGAAGCAGTAGTCAGTCTTGCAACAACATCAAGGAAGCGTAAGGCTTCAAGGAAACCCGCAGCGGTTACACCTAATCAAGCTGGACCTAGCCAAGTGGCAAGGCCACCAGCTAGGAAGCCGTACTTAGGAACTGCTCCTAGGTGCAAGCGATGCAACGGTCATCATTCAAACCTCCTACCCTGCTGGAAATGTACCTACTGTGGACGGCGGGGACATTTGGTCAACACATGCCGCTTTGCTATCCAGAACAAAGTTGTTGCAAATCTTGCTGCTACCCAACTCCAAGTCAACCCTACTCAAGCTCGTTTCCCGCGTGGTACTTGTTACAACTGTGGTGATACGAGCCATTTCAGGAACAACTGCCCAAAGCTTGCTAATGCAAATCCAACCCTTGGATGAGCATTCGGCTGAACAAAGGATGTTGCTGTCTTATGCCTTTGTTTCTTTTGTTCTCGTGTATTGTGAAACAATATGTCTTGTTCATAAATAAAAGTTGTTGTTCACAATTCTGATATACAAGTGTAGTTACATGTGTGTATGATTTTCCTATGATACCTGCATTAAGGAACTATGTACCTTATAAACTACTTGTAACACCTGTGTCATTTCAACCATCAAACAAATGCCCAACCAGTGAAATATTGTATTGCATACTTGGGATTTGTAAAAATATGTGTATCGTTTACACATATCAATTCTTGTTCGATTTCAAGCTCTAAATCGCTTTCCGGAAGGTTATACGCGCACTAATGCGTAAATATAACCAGTTTAATGCAACGAACACTCCGGAATAGTGAAATAGGCTTAACATACCTTAAATAACCTTTACATAACTTAGAAATAAGTTTTGAAGGCTTTGGTATGACAAAAACAAGTTAATTCGCTTACAGGGACTAAAGTTGACAAACTGCGAAAGTATGCCAATTTGAACTGTAACAGACATTCCGGAACATGACCATAAGTTAAACATACCATATATATCCTTTACATAGCTTAGAAATAGGCTTTGAGGGGTTCGGTGTGCTAAAATAAACTTTTGGGTCATTCAGGGACTAAAAGTGTCAAAAAGTGCACAAGTTTGCATTTTCGCGCATAACTTACGTTCTGAATACATCCGGACATCCAAAAATTTATGTAAGCATGACTATATTATATTTTAGTGTTCGCCATAAGAAAAATCCATTCGTCGCGTCATTTGGATCGTTTTTCGCGCTTATGCGCATTCCGTCGTAATTAAGCGAACATCGCGATCGTACGACCAAACGAACCGACATCCGACATATTTTTGAGCATGTTTTGAGTTCCCTATACTTTAACTTCATTTTAGATCCTTGAAATGAGGTTAACGGGATTCAAACGCATCGAAAAAGGCCTTAAACACGTGCAGGGACCATTTCTGCCACTTTTGAAACATTTCTGAAACAGGGAGGTGCTAGCGTAGCGCGACTGCATAGTGCCTTTGCACTAGCGCTACGCGACTGCCTAACCTGACCAGATTAAGTGTATTTGCAATCAGATTTCAGCTGATTAACCACAACCACATGTTTGCAACTTGCTTAATCACTAAGATTAGGAGCATATGTGGCTCCATAACCTTTGTGACAAGTGTACGGCTCGGATCGTGGCACGATATTCAAGAAACGATCCTAGCGGCTCTACTTTATCTATAAATACCCACCCCCCTTTGGCTTAAAAACCCACAAATCTGATTGAAAAGACTCTAAGTTGGAACCTTCGTTTCATACCTGAGCTATTTTGATCTGGGTTAGCATTCGGGGACCCTGGGTAAGTATTCTTTCGTTCTTTTCCTTATTTTACTGCTTTTCGAGTCAGAAAGTCAAACTTTGTTTGACTTTCAGCGTTGACCAGTAATGGTCAATGCGAAGTTCGTTTGAACTTCGCAACGTGAGTGTAATCACGTTGGTCATAGTCCCTTGGGACTATGCCCACTGACTACCACGTTGTCTAGGGTCGTAGGGTAGGCGATCTAATAAAATCGCCTATACCTTCGAACCCGACCCAGTTTGGTCGATCGTTAGGATCCGACCAAACACTTTAGGTGACCATAGTAGGTAGGGAATAACCTTCCGAGGTTATACCCTATGGTCACATCGTGTAAGTAGTTGTATGATAGGTAGTTTATATGCCTTAGGTAAATTACCAGAATACCCTTTTCATGTATAATTGGTAATTAAGCATATGTAACCTAAACCTTTGTCACATAACTGATTATGTAATATGTTTAGGCATATAACACTTGTCATAGGGCTAGTTAGGCGGTCCGAACGCGTTTCACGCAAACGACGCGTTAAAGTAGCACAAGCTACCTAAACGGGTCGTAATGGGTCGTAGACACTTAGGTTAAGTTTCATTTAGTATGTAGGCTTTGTTAAACCAAAAGACACGAGTCTCTACACTCGTTTGGTTTACAAACCCTAATGCTACCCGATCTTCCGATTTAGGTCCGGTTTATTAATGTAGCTACCTATACTAGGTGCCGTTTGATATCCGCGATCTCTAGCATTGTTTAGTTGTCACTCCAGAACTACTGAGCAATCCCAGGTGAGTACATAGACCCCTCTTTTACTGTTTTCCAAACTGTTTTGGGGTGGAACACATGTGCCTACTTGTTACTTTCATGTTTTCCTGTTTTGACATCATATACTTACTATGTTCATTAGTACATTATAGTACATGATTTCATATCATCTTATGCTAGGTGTGCCCATTGTGTGCATTACTTAGTACATTGTTTTACATGACATTTCCTGCTAGGTGTGCCCATTGTGTGCATTACTTAGTACATTGTTTTACATTGCATTTTGTTGCATATGCTCATCCAGCATGTGAACACATTATACTACATTTTGAACCGTTGTATCTATGAACCGTTGTATCTGTGAACCGTTGTACCTGTGAACCGTTTGTATCTGTGAACCATTGTACCTGTGAACCGTTTGTATCTGTGAACCGTTTGTATCTGTGAACCGTGTGAACCGTATTTGACATAGACATTTCGGCATAGACATTTTAACATGATTGACATTTGATCATGCATTTTCCCACAAAACATAACTTTGATTTAAACCAAGTTTTACTTCAATACTTTGTTCTTGTGTATATGGTTTAGTTGAGACATTTCACTTGCCATACATGATATTTTGACATAGACATTTGACATGGATATTTGACATAGACATTTTGACATTAGTTTGGTTTGATTAAGTGATTAAGTAACGATACGTGTGTGATATGATACAAGCATGGTGGATACGCCGCTGGTACTTCCTATATATAAGTGTTTGTATGGTATTACATATTGTAGCGTTATTTGAATCATTTCAGTTTGAGACATAGAACGTTTTATACAAATAACATACTTTTCACAAGACATTGTTTTACAAACAACTTATCTTATACAAACTCATCTTACATGGTCATTTATTTAACCATACATTATTTACTTATTTATACATATCATCTGAACTCATTGTTTTTCAAATGATTTACAAAACAAAGCAAATTACAAGGTTCATGACAAAACATTTTCTCAAACATAAGTCATGGAACCTATTTTCACAAAACCTATGTATCTCACAGGCATTTTTATGCTGACGTACCTATTTTCACATGTGTTTTTCAGGAGCTGTTGCATAAGATGATCAAGATACATATAGGCGGACTTGGGCTTTAGTGACAATAAAAGATGCAAGACTAGTTAATTATGTTGTTTTTCCTTGTTTGATTAGACATTGTATCACTTTTAATTAATAAAACGAAACTTCAATTGCCATGGATTTGAAACATTAAATTCTGTTACAACACTCCCCGATGTTTCCGCCACGTTTCGTATGTTCTACGTGGTCGGGGTGTGACAGAAAAGATGGTATCAGAGCCAATGGTTATAGGGAATTAGGTTATTAGTAATTAGTAATGCTTTGACCTAGTCTATAACCTTCTTAGGACCCTAACGCGAGTTTACTTGCGTTTAGTCATAAAACAATACTGTCACCTATCCTTAGGCGACGACCACAACAAGAACATAAATTTCAAAACCGCTTTGAAAACTAATCATCTGTTCTAGGATGATTGATTACTAGGTTTTGAACCCTCTGTTATATGGTTTTGAACCCTTTTGAGTTTTCAAAATCTCGGCAAGGTTTTGGGTTTTAAATAATGTGAACACATGCAAACTGGAAGGGTGAATGCCTGTATTCTGGGTTTTCTGTCTAGGCAAGCACTTCGTATATATCTCATCAGACGCGAGACCAGTTGTGCTTACCTGGGAATTCTTGGGATGAGTGTTCACTTATAGGCGAGCATATCTTCGCAATACATTATTTTTGACCTATTTACCTTTCACCGGGTCGTTTGTTGCTTTGTAGTAACAAACAAATGACCACTATCCTTGCTTTCATCATATTTGTTTCATCTCATTCTTTTCGTCTAATTCTCTCACTCGTTTCCTTTCATGTTTCCTCTTTTAAAATGCCTCCTCGACGCGAAAACCAGATAGCGACAGCCGAACTGGCAGAAATTATTGCGCAGCAAATGGCTGCTCAATTCCCAAACCTCTTTGCTCAATGGAATCAAGCCAACAACAACAACAATGGTCCATGCAATTTCAAGAGTTTTAACTCGGCGAAACCACTCAAGTTTAGTGGTTCTGAGGGAGCGACTGGGCTTCTTCAATGGTTCGAGAGCATTGAGAATACTTTCCGCCATGTGCAGTGTCCTGACAATCGCAAGGTCGAGTTTGCTTCGAGTGTGTTCCAGAAGAGAGCCCTTACGTGGTGGAATGGGGTTATGAGAGATCGTGGTGCAGAAGTTGCTCTAGCACAGACATGGGCCGAACTTAGGGCTCTCATGATGAAGGAGTTTTGTCCTCGTCACGAGATCAGGGCTTTGGAAAGGGAATTTGATGATCTTAAGCAAGACAGCGGTGAGCATCGAGCCTACACGGACCGTTATGAGGAGTTAAGTCTGTTATGCCCAAACATGGTCACGCCTTTGGATAAGGCGATCGAAAAGTACATTGATGGCCTTCCCGACTCAATACAAGACATTTTGACTGGTAGCAACCCTACTACTGTTAGGCAGGCCATTGAGTTATCTGCAACCTTGACTGAATCGCAGATCAGGAAACGTAAGCTTTTCCGAAAGGGTGACAAGAAACTGGTCGAGGAATCGAAACCAATCGAGGAATCAAAGACCATGGATGAACAGACTGGATCCTCTAAGAAGTCAAAGAAGCGAAAGGCTTCTCAGAACTTCGCCGTGGTCGCTCACAATGATCAAGCCGTCCCCAACCAACCAGCTCAACCCCCTGCCAGGAAACCCTACAAAGGAACTGCACCCTTGTGCAACCAATGTGGCCTACATCATCATGCTGGTGTGAAGTGCCGCACATGCCAAGTTTGCGGACTTATAGGTCATACAGCGAGGGTTTGCCCAACAGCAGCAGCACCAAATCAGATTAACAACAATCCTGCTCAAGCTCGTTTCCCACTGGGATCTTGCTACAACTGTGGCGAGATGGGCCATTTTAGTAGAAATTGCCCAAGACTTGCTGATGCAAATCCAGCGCAGGGATGAGTATCTGACCGACAGAAGATAACGCTGTTTAGAAAATAATCGAGCCTTGTGTATTATTTTCTTTTATCAATCTATGAAACAGTTGTTGTTATTGTTGTTTATAAATAAATCTTTCATTTACATTTCAATATGTTTATGTGGTTGCATGTATAAACATATCCCCTACAATACCGACAATCAAGGAACCGCATTCCTTGAAGAACAGACTACTTCCAAATTTCTTCCCTTGTATAATCTCTTGCGTTTCCACGAAAATCCTAAGTACCCGTTTCTTCCAAGAGAGACGATGTACGAGGCGCCAAGTTAATAGCAATCAATAACAAGAAAATAACAATTAAACAATTATGTGGTTATGTGCTTATGTGTTATCCTTTATGTGTCATGTGATCCAATTTATGTTATTCAAATCCTCGTAAAATCTTACTTATCTTTGTGCAAGAGATTCATAGTAGGATACCCAAAGGTACTACTTAAATCCTTAATGGACTTCTACGTTGTAGTTAAAGTCCCTTGGATTATAATGTACTACTTCATAAGTAGACCCCTTTAGTGGTCTAGTTAAACAGATTGATCCAAAAATCTGGTTAGGGATATCATGTGATGATATAGCTGAAAGGACTCCTTAGTGGCCTAATTAAGAAGATCCTCTGTTGATCTAATTAAAAGGACCCTATGGTAGTCTAGTCACTCTCATCTCAGGTTTGATATCTTTCCCCACAACATTTCAAAACAAACTGTGCGGACTGTGCAAGGAATTACGTAATTATGGATGCATACATAATTATGGAATTTAGTGCACAGAAATCACAGCAAGTTCTATCATGTATCAAGAGTTAACCCTATTCATTTCCAATTCTGATGAAGCATCCGTTGAGGAAAAATGAACTAGCTATTCATTTTTCACTTCTGAAGAATATCCGTTGAGGAAATGAATATCCGTTGTTTATCTTTTCATTTCCATTCTGAAGAATAACCGTTGAGGAAAATGAATTATCCATTCATTTTCGTTCTAAAGAATATCCGTTGAGGAAATGAATATCCGTTGTGAAATCCTTCATTTCCAACTCTGAGGAAGCAACCGTTGAAAATGACTCCGTTAGTTCATTTTCGTTTCTGAAGATTTATCCGTTGAGGAAATGAATATCCGTTGTGTAATCCTTCATTTCCAACTCTGAGGAAGCAACCGTTGAAAATGACTCCGTTAGTTCATTTTCGTTTCTGAAGATTTATCCGTTGAGGAAATGAATATCCGTTGTGTAATCCTTCATTTCCAACTCTGAGGAAGCAACCGTTGAAAATGACTCCGTTAGTTCATTTTCGTTTCTGAAGATTTATCAGTTGAGGAAATGAATATCCGTTGTGTAATCCTTCATTTCCAACTCTGAGGAAATAACCGTTGAAAATGACTCCGTTAGTTCATTTTCGTTTCTGAAGATTTATCCGTTGAGGAAATGAATATCCGTTGATTTTTCTTTCATTTCAAATTCTGAAGAACAAACCGTTGAGGAAAATGACCCCGTTTGTTCATTTTCGTTCTGAAGAATATCCGTTGAGAGAAATGAATATCCGTTGATTTTTCTTTCATTTCAAATTCTGAAGAACAAACCGTTGAGGAAAATGACCCCGTTTGTTCATTTTCGTTCTGAAGAATATCCGTTGAGAGAAATGAATATCCGTTGATTTTTTTTCTTTCATTTCAACTTCTGAAGAACAAACCGTTGAGGAAAATGACCCCGTTTGTTCATTTTCGTTCTAAAGAATATCCGTTGAGAGAAATGAATATCCGTGGATTATTCCTTCATTCCCATTTCTGGCAAAGAATCCGTTGAGAAAGAATGAATCATCCATTCATTTTCACTTCTGAAGAATATCCGTTGAGGGAAATGTATATCCGTTTAGTTAATTCCTTTATTCTCCATTTCCGAAGAACCGTTGAAGAAAATGACTCTGTTCGTTCATTTTCGCTTCTGAAAAATATCCGTTGAGGAAAATAATCAGATTATGCTTTACATATCTTTGATGACTATTTGAAACAAAGTCATAGACAGACTCCTACGAATTAATTTCGGGACGAAATTTCCTAAAGTAGGGGAGACTGTAACACCTGTGTCATTTCAACCATCAAACAAATGCCCAACCAGTGAAATATTGTATTGCATACTTGGGATTTGTAAAAATATGTGTATCGTTTACACATATCAATTCTTGTTCGATTTCAAGCTCTAAATCGCTTTCTGGAAGGTTATACGCGCACTAATGCGTAAATATAACCAGTTTAATGCAACGAACACTCCGGAATAGTGAAATAGGCTTAACATACCTTAAATAACCTTTACATAACTTAGAAATAAGTTTTGAAGGCTTTGGTATGACAAAAACAAGTTAATTCGCTTACAGGGACTAAAGTTGACAAACTGCGAAAGTATGCCAATTTGAACTGTAACAGACATTCCGGAACATGACCATAAGTTAAACATACCATATATATCCTTTACATAGCTTAGAAATAGGCTTTGAGGGGTTCGGTGTGCTAAAATAAACTTTTGGGTCATTCAGGGACTAAAAGTGTCAAAAAGTGCACAAGTTTGCATTTTCGCGCATAACTTACGTTCTGAATACATCCGGACATCCAAAAATTTATGTAAGCATGACTATATTATATTTTAGTGTTCGCCATAAGAAAAATCCATTCGTCGCGTCATTTGGATCGTTTTTCGCGCTTATGCGCATTCCGTCGTAATTAAGCGAACATCGCGATCGTACGACCAAACGAACCGACATCCGACATATTTTTGAGCATGTTTTGAGTTCCCTATACTTTAACTTCATTTTAGAGCCTTGAAATGAGGTTAACGGGGTTCAAACGCATCGAAAAAGGCCTTAAACACGTGCAGGGACCATTTCTGCCACTTTTGAAACATTTCTGAAACAGGGAGGTGCTAGCGTAGCGCGACTGCATAGTGCCTTTGCACTAGCGCTACGCGACTGCCTAACCTGACCAGATTAAGTGTATTTGCAATCAGATTTCAGCTGATTAACCACAACCACATGTTTGTAACTTGCTTAATCACTAAGATTAGGAGCATATGTGGCTCCATAACCTTTGTGACAAGTGTACGGCTCGGATCGTGGCACGATATTCAAGAAACGATCCTAGCGGCTCTACTTTATCTATAAATACCCACCCCCCTTTGGCTTAAAAACCCACAAATCTGATTGAAAAGACTCTAAGTTGGAACCTTCGTTTCATACCTGAGCTATTTTGATCTGGGTTAGCATTCGGGGACCCTGGGTAAGTATTCTTTCGTTCTTTTCCTTATTTTACTGCTTTTCGAGTCAGAAAGTCAAACTTTGTTTGACTTTCAGCGTTGACCAGTAATGGTCAATGCGAAGTTCGTTTGAACTTCGCAACGTGAGTGTAATCACGTTGGTCATAGTCCCTTGGGACTATGCCCACTGACTACCACGTTGTCTAGGGTCGTAGGGTAGGCGATCTAATAAAATCGCCTATACCTTCGAACCCGACCCAGTTTGGTCGATCGTTAGGATCCGACCAAACACTTTAGGTGACCATAGTAGGTAGGGAATAACCTTCCGAGGTTATACCCTATGGTCACATCGTGTAAGTAGTTGTATGATAGGTAGTTTATATGCCTTAGGTAAATTACCAGAATACCCTTTTCATGTATAATTGGTAATTAAGCATATGTAACCTAAACCTTTGTCACATAACTGATTATGTAATATGTTTAGGCATATAACACTTGTCATAGGGCTAGTTAGGCGGTCCGAACGCGTTTCACGCAAACGACGCGTTAAAGTAGCACAAGCTACCTAAACGGGTCGTAATGGGTCGTAGACACTTAGGTTAAGTTTCATTTAGTATGTAGGCTTTGTTAAACCAAAAGACACGAGTCTCTACACTCGTTTGGTTTACAAACCCTAATGCTACCCGATCTTCCGATTTAGGTCCGGTTTATTAATGTAGCTACCTATACTAGGTGCCGTTTGATATCCGCGATCTCTAGCATTGTTTAGTTGTCACTCCAGAACTACTGAGCAATCCCAGGTGAGTACATAGACCCCTCTTTTACTGTTTTCCAAACTGTTTTGGGGTGGAACACATGTGCCTACTTGTTACTTTCATGTTTTCCTGTTTTGACATCATATACTTACTATGTTCATTAGTACATTATAGTACATGATTTCATATCATCTTATGCTAGGTGTGCCCATTGTGTGCATTACTTAGTACATTGTTTTACATGACATTTCCTGCTAGGTGTGCCCATTGTGTGCATTACTTAGTACATTGTTTTACATTGCATTTTGTTGCATATGCTCATCCAGCATGTGAACACATTATACTACATTTTGAACCGTTGTATCTATGAACCGTTGTATCTGTGAACCGTTGTACCTGTGAACCGTTTGTATCTGTGAACCATTGTACCTGTGAACCGTTTGTATCTGTGAACCGTTTGTATCTGTGAACCGTGTGAACCGTATTTGACATAGACATTTCGGCATAGACATTTTAACATGATTGACATTTGATCATGCATTTTCCCACAAAACATAACTTTGATTTAAACCAAGTTTTACTTCAATACTTTGTTCTTGTGTATATGGTTTAGTTGAGACATTTCACTTGCCATACATGATATTTTGACATAGACATTTGACATGGATATTTGACATAGACATTTTGACATTAGTTTGGTTTGATTAAGTGATTAAGTAACGATGCGTGTGTGATATGATACAAGCATGGTGGATACGCCGCTGGTACTTCCTATATATAAGTGTTTGTATGGTATTACATATTGTAGCGTTATTTGAATCATTTCAGTTTGAGACATAGAACGTTTTATACAAATAACATACTTTTCACAAGACATTGTTTTACAAACAACTTATCTTATACAAACTCATCTTACATGGTCATTTATTTAACCATACATTATTTACTTATTTATACATATCATCTGAACTCATTGTTTTTCAAATGATTTACAAAACAAAGCAAATTACAAGGTTCATGACAAAACATTTTCTCAAACATAAGTCATGGAACCTATTTTCACAAAACCTATGTATCTCACAGGCATTTTTATGCTGACGTACCTATTTTCACATGTGTTTTTCAGGAGCTGTTGCATAAGATGATCAAGATACATATAGGCGGACTTGGGCTTTAGTGACAATAAAAGATGCAAGACTAGTTAATTATGTTGTTTTTCCTTGTTTGATTAGACATTGTATCACTTTTAATTAATAAAACGAAACTTCAATTGCCATGGATTTGAAACATTAAATTCTGTTACAACACTCCCCGATGTTTCCGCCACGTTTCGTATGTTCTACGTGGTCGGGGTGTGACACTACTCTTGTGATTTCTCTCTTTCAAATGATTGCTCATGATTCCCTCAAAAATTTTAAGTACTCGTTTCACTCTAAGAAACAAAGTACAGAAAATTTAGTGACATTATGAGTAATCGTGCTTTTCGCACATCTGTATTTTTGAATCCTTGGTTAGATAACTAAGGATATTTTCAAATCTCATACCCATTACGTTTTGATTTTTCAACATACACAGTACCAGTATTTCAAAACAATCTTCATGATCTCAAAACATTTCATATAGTTTGAAAACAATTTTTTCTAGATACATTGTCTATGTTATTTCAAAAACATAGGCCATGTTATCAAAACCAACCTTTCTAATTTCAAAATATTTCATATAGTCTGAAGACAATATTAACACAATACATTTTCTTATCAAGTGCATGATTTCGAAAAGCATCATTCATGTCTTTCAAAAACCTTATACATAATTTCAAAATTCATCTCGCATGATTTTAAAACATTTTTATAAATATACTTACAACTACCTTACGATTTCAAAAGTATTATATATAAGGTTTCAAAAACGTTAAACACATTTTTCTTAAAAGAACCCCATGCATAGTTTTCAAAAATATTTTTCCTCATACATTGACTTAACCTTCAAAATTCTGCTTCATATGTCGCCTTGACATATCTAGCATCTCAACTTCATAAGCATTTTACTTCATGTTTTGACTTAAGCACATCCCGTGCAAGATTTCAAAACATCTTCAACTTCTAAAAATCCATATGGGATCCTTTTTACCTCCACAATTAGACCCTTGTGGATAATCATCATTCAAATCAGAGTCCTTAATTGGATTCCTTATGTACCTGAATTCGAACATTTCGGTTCCTAGAAATCGAAATCGAATTTTCTTTTTGAATCTTTCTATCTTTATAGTTAGATTCTTGATAATGTTTAAAGTGCCAAATGAAATCCACGAGATGGATTCCTAGTGTCCTTTAAATACATGTACTCTGTTAGCAGAACAAACTTCTAGTTAAACAATTTTGTGATTTATGTGACTATGTGTGTATTCATCTTATGTTTTCTTTTATGCATTTTTAGTGTTTTTAATACTCTGGATATTCGTTATCCAAATCCTCGCAGGATCTTTCATATCTTCATATGAGAGATTCGTAGCAGGATATTCAAAAGGTACTACCTTAAATCCTTAATGGGCTTCTATGTAATAGTTAAGACCCTTGGATTATATAGTACTGCTCCATGATTCATTAGAGACCCTTTAGTGGTCTAATCAAAAAGATTGATTCACAATTTGGTTAAAGAACGACATCTAGTGATGTAGCTGGACAGACTCCTTGACAGTCTATTTAAATCATTTATTGATTTAGTCTAAAGGACTCTATGGCGGTCTAAGTCACGCTCATCACAGGATTGTTCATTTGGTTTCACCCTACACATTATAAAATAGACTGTGTGAACTGTGCAAGGAATTCTCTAATTATGGATGCGCACATAATTATGAAATTTAGTGCACAGAAAACCAGTAAGATTTATTATGTGAAGGAACCGATAGTGACAACAATAACAAAATGAGAACGATGTAATGGAGGCATGGTGGACGCACCAATGACGCTTCATATACTTGTATATAAGTGTCCCTCTTACATTGCAAACATAATGTTATTAAGGTTACTAGAAGTTCAAGAACCCTAACCAATGTTATTTGATCTTTTCAACTTCATGTTTTAAACTCTCACAAGTTTCCACTAAATAAATTTCGGGACGAAATTTCCTAAAGTAGGGGAGACTGTAACACCTGTGCCTCCACGGCCATCAAAAAATACCGAACCAATGAAATATTATATTTCATACTTGGGATTTGTAAAAATATGTGTATCATTTTGCACATATCAATTCTCGTTCAATTCCAAACTCTAAATTCACTTTCTGGAAGGTTATACGCGCACCGATGCGTAGATATAACCAGTTTAATGCAACAAACACTCTGGAATAGTGAAATAGGCTTAACATACCTTAAATAACCTTTACATAACTTAGAAATAAGTTTTGAAGGCTTTGGTATGGCAAAACCAAGTTAATTCGACTACAGGGACTAAATATGACAAACTGCGAAAGTATGTCAATTTGAACTGTAACGAACATTCCGGAACATGACCATAAGTTAAACACACCTTAAATATCCTTTACATAGCTTAGAAATAGGCTTTGAGGGGTTGGGTGTGCTAAAATAAACTTTTGGGACATTCAGGGACTAAAAGTGTCAAAAAGTGCACAAGTTTGCATTTTCGCGCATAACTTACGTTCTGAATACATCTGGACATCCAAAAATTTATGTAAGCATGACTATATTTTATTTTAGTGATCGCCTTAAGAAAAATCCATTCGTCGCGTCATTTGGTTCGTTTTTCGCACTTATGCGCATTCCGTCGTAATTAAGCGAACATCGCGTTCGTACGGCCAAACGGACCAACCTCCGGCATATTTTTGAGTATGTTTTGAGTTCCCTATACTTTAACTACATTTTAGAGCCTTGAAATGAGGTTAACGGGGTTCAAACGCATCGAAAATCGCTTAAACAAGCTGCAGGGACCATTTCTGGAAAATCTGCCAAAACAGGGGCCTAGCGTGACGCGACGGGCCTTAGCGTCACGCGAGCCCCCCTCTGGACAAGATTCCATGTTTTTAACAGCGGGTCCCAGCTGATTGATCCTTCACCACATGTTTTAAGTTGATGTGTCACTAAGTTAAGGAGCATATGTGGTTCCATAACATTCCGACACTTGTACGGACATGATTAAGGCACGATTTTCGACAAACGATCCTAACGGTTTGGGTATTTCTATAAATACCCAACCCACACAACATCAAAACCCACTAGAATTCTGATTTTGAGAGCTCTAAGTTGAAACCATTGTTTCATACCTGAGTTCTTGGATCGGGATTAGCATTCGGGGACCCTTCGTAAGTATTCTTTCGTTCTTTTCCTTATTTTACTGCTTTTCGAGTCAGAAAGTCAAACTTTGTTTGACTTTCAGCGTTGACCAGTAATGGTCAATGCGAAGTTCGTTTGAACTTCGCAACGTGATTGTAATCACGATGGTCATAGTCCCTTGGGACTATGCCTACTGATTACCACGTTGTCTAGGGTCGTAGGGTAAGCGATCTAATAAATCGCTTATACCTCGAACCCGACCCAGTTTGGTCGATCATTAGGATCCGACCAAATACATTAGGTGACCATAGTAGGTAGGGAATAACCTTCCGAGGTTATACCCTATGGTCACATCGTTTAAGTAGTTGTATGATAGGTAGTTTATATGCCGTAGGTAAATTACCAGAATACCCTTTTCATGTATAATTGGTAATTAAGCATATGTAACCTAAACTTTTGTCACATAACGGATTATGTAACATGTTTAGGCATATAACACTTGTCATAGGGCTAGTTAGGCGGTCCGAACGCGTTACACGCGAACGACGCGTTAAAGTAGCATAAGCTACCTAAACGGGTCGTAATGGGTCGTAAACACTTAGGTTAAGTTTCAGTTAGTATGTAGGCTTTGTTAAACCATATGACACGAGTCTCTATACTCGTTTGGTTTACGAACCCGCATTCTATCCGATCTTCCGATTTAGGTCCGGTTTATTAACATAGTTACCTATATTAGGTGCCGTTTGATTTCCGTGATCTCTAGCATTGTTTGGTTGTCACTCAAGGACTACTGAGCATTCTCAAGTGAGTACATAGACCCCTCTTTTACTGTTTTCCAAACTGTTTTGGGGTGGAACACATGTGCCTACTTGTTACTTTCATGCTTTCCTGTTTTCACATCATATACCTGCTATGTTCAATAGTACACTTATAGTACATGATCTCATTATGTTTTATGCTATGTATGTCCATTTAGCTCATACTTAGTACATCGTTTTACATTTACATTTTATGCTATGTATGTCCATTGCGTGCATACTTAGTACATTGTTTTCATCACATGCTTACATTTTGGTATGACATTTGGTTTGTTTACATGGGACAATACATTCATTAACACCGATCATGCCGTTCGTTAGTAGGTAGTGGTACCATAGGAATTGACAACTCCCGTTCCGGACGTCCCAGGGAAAGGGGATGAAAGGAATGACCGAATTCGTTGATATAAGACAGATAGACCTTTAATTTGTTTAAAGGGTTTATCACCACAGTCGCCAGGCTTGGATGTATGCATTTTCACAATACCGCATAAATGTTCATATTAAATATTTGCATGCATTTACACAAAACATAGCTTTGATTTAAACCAAGTTTTACTTCAATACTTTGTTCTTGTGCATATGGTTTAGTTGAGACCTTTCACTTGCCATACATGACATTTTGACATAGACATTTGACAGGGATATTTGACATAGACATTTGACATGGATATTTGACATAGACATTTGACATGGATATTTGACATAGACATTTGACATGGATATTTGACATAGACATTTGACATGGATATTTGACATAGACATTTTGACATGATTTACATCTTGACATGAACATTTTACATTGTTTGGTTTGGTTTGATTAAGTGATTAAGTAACGATGCGTGTGTAATATGATACAAGCATGGTGGATACGCCGCTGGTACTTCCTATATATAAGTGTTTGTATGGTATTACATGTCGTAACGTTATTTGAATCATTTCAGTTTGAGACATAGAACATTTCATACAAATAACATACTTTTCACAAGACATTGATTTATAAACAACTTATCTTATGCAAACACATTTTACTTGGTTATTCATTTAACCTTACATTTATTTATACTTATCATCTGATCTTATCGTTTTTCAAATGATTTAAAAGACAAAGCAAATAACAAGGTTCATGACTAAACTTTTTCTCAAACATAAGTCATGAATCTTATTTTCACAAAACCTATGTATCTCACAGGCATTTTTATGCTGACGTACCTATTTTCACATGTGTTTTTCAGGAACTGTTGCATAAGATGGTCAAGATACACATAGACAGACTTGGGCTTTAGTGACAATAAAAGATGCAAGACTAGTTAATTATGTTGTATTTCTTTGTTTGTTAAGACATTGTAACACTTTTAATCAATAAAACGAAACTTCAATTGCCATGGATTTGAAACAATTAATTCTGTTACAACACTCCCCGATATTTCTGCCACGTTTTGTATGTTCTACGTGGTCGGGGTGTGACACTTCAGGAAGAGTAAAATATTGATAAAGACTGAGGACGTTGAAGACGCGACACTGAAGACGTTGAAGACGCGACACTGAAGACTCGTCAACATCCGAGGGGGAGTCTGTTGGTGCATACGTCTGTCGACTTCGTCTTGTATCGACTCTTGTATGTGTATAGATAGATCAGGGCACGTTATACGAGAAAACTGTCAAAAATAGGTTAGAAGGTAATTTCGCACGAAATAACAGAGTGTTATTTCGCATGAAATTAGTTAGTGATTTCACACGAAATTACTTGGTAATTTCACACGAAATAGTAATTTCGTGTGAATGTGATTTCGCATGAGATATTTCGTGCGAAATTAGCTAGCCTATAAATAGGTGCCTTGTGATTTCGTTCGAAGAAGTTCCAACTTTCCGGTTTCAGTGCCGAACTGCTGCCGAAGTGTCAACATGCTGTAAATCTTTGTCAAATCAATCAAAAAGACAGTTAAAGTGAATATCTAGCTGAATCGAACTCGATACGTCTGTTTCCTCCTTTCGTAGTGAGTAGAACGCCTCTGAATGACTCGTTTTGGTCGTGAAAACGATCCTACAGATACCATATGAATCGGTAGGCTTTCACAGTTTGACGCAAATAGTCCCTGCGATCGAATAAACTTGATTTCGGCACACCAAACCCTCCAATACTTATTTCTAAGTTATGTAAAGGTTATTTAAGGTATGTTAAGCCCATGCCACTGCTCCGGAGTGTTTGTCGTTTAAAACTGATTACGTTTACGCATCGGTTCGCGTATAACTTTCTAGAAAGCGATTTAGAGCTCGAAATCGAACGAGAATTGATATGTGCAAATGATACACATATTTATACAAATCCCAAGTATGAAAAACAATATTTCATTGATTTGGTATTTGTTTGATGGTCGTAGAGACACAGATGTCACAGTCTCCCCTACTTCAGGAAATTTCATCCCGAAATTTATTTAGAGGAAACTTCTGAGAG
Organism: Helianthus tuberosus; assembly: GCA_030545235.1. Classification (NCBI taxonomy): domain Eukaryota; kingdom Viridiplantae; phylum Streptophyta; class Magnoliopsida; order Asterales; family Asteraceae; genus Helianthus; species Helianthus tuberosus. The sequence goes on from JARYGA010053707.1 coordinate 43,316, forward strand.
CTTGAAACATGAAGTCGAAAAGATAAAACAACACTGGTTAGGGTACTGAACTTCTAGTAACTTTAAATAACATCATGCTTGCAATGTAAGAGTTGCACTTATATACAAGTTTATGAAGCGCCATTGGTGCGTCCACCGTACCTCCATTACATTGTTCACGTTTCGTTATTTTTGTCACTATTGGTTCCTACACATGACAAATCTTACTGTGGTTCCCGTGCACTGAATTTCATAATTATGTATGCATCCATAATTACGTAATTCCTTGCATAGTCCACACAGTGCATTTTATAATGT
>JARYGA010053708.1:0-36432 GCA_030545235.1 Helianthus tuberosus
AAGACCCGACTTTCCTGGAAATCACATTGCGAAGCAGGATCAACCGAGCCCTATTTCGGTTTTGGAACCACAATTTGAAGAAGATGACCACACAACAAATTGTCATCATAATCCTAAGCCAAATAAATATGGTAATTATCATTAACTACTCACTTGTATGCTGCATAGTTGATAATAGCGAATAGCGGACGATAGCAACAAGCAACCTGAACGCTACGTAGCGATAAGCGATCAAATAGCGGCACTATTTTATGTTTATATTTAGCGATACACTAGAAGATAACATTAGAAATATTTAAAATGTATTTTATATCCAAATACGGCGGTTCTATACGTATATTTAACAAAAAACCTAAAATCCAGCTATTGTATACTTATATTTTATCGCTATTTATATTTACTCGCTACGAAGGCGCCAAAATCAGATAGCGATGAATGAGCTCTTCGCTACTCTATTCACTGTAGCACTCGCTATGAGCGCTATTAACAACTATGGTATACTGTGGTCACTGGAAATAGGCGGGTCTGTTAACTGGTTGATTGTAATTATAAGCCCAAACTAGAATGGGTTAGGCCACCATGAAAACTCATATTTTATCTGCTTTTCTCATATTATAAATACTTAACATGCTAAATATAATAAATAAACTGTATAATTCTCTTCAATATTGTCTCCCACAATGTTTAGTAATCTTCATATGACATGCATTAGTTAGCATGTACAAGACAGAACCAATGTTCTTTTGTTGTATTAACAGGAATGGAGCCTATGAGATACAACCTGATTGATAAATCACCCCCCATTGGATCCATAGCCCGAACATTATCGTGGGATGATTCTACGGGGTCAGCCACACCATACTCCAGTAAACCCTCATCCACGCCTCTAGACCCAGAGGAAGAAGAGCAAGAATGTTTATCCTACGTTCAAACGTTATTATCAGTAGCAGGTATCAGCCAAATACAGTCAAACTCGTTTTTAGGCAAATGGCATTCGCATGAAAGCCCGCTAGACCCGTCATTGAGGGACAAATACACAAACCTAAGTCAAAAGGAACCCGTACTCGGTCAAACCAAACTAAGACATCACATGGCAATATCAAAACTCGTGTTTGACTGTGTCAACGAGGCTTTGATAGATATCGCGGGCCGTGGGCCTTATAGTGGAGCCCATAACAACGTAGTTGATATGACAATGTCATCAACCGTGCTGGAGGACCATGTGTGGGGTCAGATGAAGGAATGGTTGTGGCGGGAGGAAATGTGCGACTGGGAGGATGGGGATTGTGGCGGCAGCATGGTGGTGGTGAAAGAGGTGGTGGGGAGGGGGTGGGTGGAGGGGCTGAGAATGGAAATTGTTAATACAAGAAAGGAAATTGAAAGGAAGTTGCTAGAGGAGTTGGTGCAAGAGTGTGTGTTGGAGTTGACTGGTAGAGTTTGATGAGGCTTTTTTGTGGTTTTTGGCTTCTAGTAATGATTTATAACATAATTATTTGTGTACCATTAAACACTATTATATTGTCTTGCTAGTTTCCAAAAAATGGTACTTATTTTATTATACTACATGATTAGTCTTGTTCTTTAACTAAGGGCTCAATATCTCCTTTTTTATACATTTGTTTGAGATCTTATACAAGGGACAAAACCTAGACTCTTCTGTATTTTGTTAGTTAATATGTAAAATGATTTAAACACCATACCCATACCACTAATTTATGTGAAATATTATATGTGAAAAAGGTTCATCATTGTAGTCCCCTCTCTATTCATGTTAAACCATAATTTGTACACTTAGCAGCTAGCTAGCACTCACCTATTAATGGTTTACACAAAAACATCATCATATGCTATTGGTTTTGTGAGAGAGATGGGTGGGTGATCCATATAGCTTTTATGTATATATGGTCCTCCCAAATCACATCAAATTATTATTGTTAGATGGGTGTTGCAAGATTTTGTAAGAACTTATGACAATATATCTATATATAGTCATGGTTATTTATTGTTTTATAGAACATCTTTCTTGGTTTTCGCCTTTTCTGTTAGGTGGGACCTGTGCTCCAATGACTGTTGATTTTGCTCCACCTAATATAAAGTTGTTTGATGTATGCTAACCCGCAGTGTCGCACATTGAAACATGATAGATCTTGAAGGTAGCATATTCTCCTGTGGACTGCTCCACCTATTGTTAATTTATTTTAGGATGGAACCCGCCGCATACAAGTAAGTTGTGCTTGACAACGAGATTTTAGACTTGAAATTTCTGCTAAAAAGACCTATAACTCATTTAAACGATTGCAAACCACAACTCATCTATCTACCGACAATAATTATGTGCAAATCATCACCTCATAATTTAATACCATTTTTTTAATAATACTGGTTCCCAATCACAATCAAATGAAATTATCACAAGAATTAGACCCTACTATATTAATTATGGGTTGTTATTTTAGACGATAGCCATATAAAAAGAATATCAAACAAAATGTTGGGGGGTTGGAGTGACCTATGCCCCTCAATTCATAGAAATGACTTCAAAATACTCTTATTTTGATAATGACAAGGATATCAATACACCATCACACATCCAAATCGAACAACCTTCTTCCTTATACAAGATTGACATCAATGCAAATAGATATTGATAATGCATACTCTGTTTCTTAGTGTTGAGACTCTATTGTTTTCAAATTAATTGTTAGTGTCTACAGATTGGTCTAACCTCACATTGGTGAAAGTAGGCTATATGATGTGGGATAAAGCTCCTCATGCTAACTCAGTGTCACGTAGGCGACATGTAAGCGGGGGGCTTTATCGTTAACTTGCATGATGTAGAATAAAACCCCCATTAATTATATAGAAAAAAAAAAGAAATGAAAAAAAAAAAAAAAACAATTTTGATTGGCTCCTCCACACCTCACCCCCTTTAGCGTTCACCATCATCTTAGCGGAGCATCCATAGCGCCCCATCTTTAGCATAGCAGGGATGGTGTTGGGGGCGCCACCCAACTGAGGTGGCTAGGGGCGTTGCCCCACACCGGTTAGCCTTATATGATAAGTGTTTTGAACGAAACAAAGTCTTTAACATATAATAATGTAAGTGCGCAAAATAGCAACAAACTTTAAAAAAAAAGATAAAGTAGAATTGCTTTAATTATATTTTTATCAGTTTTAGCAACTCACTTTCTTTTTTCTTAAGATAATAACTTATACACTATGAACATTGTTTCCTTGACCATGCTTTAACTCAATGAAACTATAAGATTTTACCTTTTAAATCCTATGTATAAATTATATTTTCACCACAAAAGGCAAAAAGATCAAAGAGAAAGTGCCAAAGTTGGAAATTTACCATTTCTAATTACAAGGAGAGAAACGTAAAGATTCTTCCATAAGGTGTAGTCAGTGATGATGAGCATTGAGTAAAAAGATTGCAAGCATCAGAAAATATTCCTGACTTCTTACATGTAATTGGGGTTAAGAAGGAGCCAAAATAAGATGAAGTGAAAGGACTAAAATTCCATTGAAAACACCACAAAATTCAAAATAATACGAAGTGTACTAACAAGTTTTTTTCAAACAATGAATAGTAGAGGTGGGAGGATCAGTGAAGTGAGGCAAGTCACAAACCGAGTTCAGCTTTGAAACTCGTCAGTGTTAACATGGATGAAAATGAGCCGAGTCACTTTGACATAATAATAGTAACTTTTTTTGTCCATTTTTAGTTTCTATATATAGATACTACTATGGTATTTGGCACTGCCTAATACTATTGTGACACTTCAACCCACTAGCCACTCTCTGATCCCTTTTACTCGCTCAGGGTTGTGTAGCTCCCAAACTTACAAAGAACCCCCCCCCCCCCCCCCCCCCAACACACACACAGGGAAATGACTTACTCAAACAGATGTAACAATTTTAGTAAGTCCCAACACCTTCTAACTAACGCTTTATGATATTATATTGTATTAATAGAGCCTTTGTACCCAGTGGTGAAGCTTGAGATTTCCGACCGAGGGGTCAAAAACGTATATACCAAAATATTTCTATAAAACTAGGGGGTCAAAAACGTATATACCCAAAAATTTCTATACGAAAACTACATACTCTTCACTACTGAACGAAAAGTCCGGGGGGTCGGCCGCCCCCTCCCGCCCCTATTATCCTACGCCCATGTTTGTACATCTATGAATGCTTATAAACATTGTACGTCTAGCTAAACTCAAATCTTTTTTTTAATCAAATAAGCAAACAAACTGATTTCACATTGCAGCTTTCCTGGAACAAAATTAAAATTTAACAAATATTTTTCAGAGGCAAAAGCTTATGTTCGGCTGCTTAAACTTTCCTATTTTAGGCGTAGCAAGACCGCCCACATAGACCAAAATGTGTAGAGTTCGCGAATATGTTTTAGGCGTACCAACATCCCATATATCCAGCAAGTGACCAAACATTACATTAAATCTGGTGTGAAAAACATATTTGAAGAATATGCTTACACCAAACTTGGATCAACTATAATGTATGCGCCAAACTTTTAAAGCAAATTCTGTTACCAACTTTCTTCACATTGATTAACTGACATTTATATTTTACATGATAGTTTATATCATTTCAGCTATTTATTCACAGAATAATAGATGAAATGAACAGCACCATCAGGGCCGTCTTCGAAAATAACAAAAAAAAATTTGGCCCTGTGCGAGATAAAAATTTTGGGCCCTGTTCGCAAATTTCCATAATATTATGAACTCATCAATTATTTAATCACTAAAATTTATGTAAAAGTAATTTAAATAGTTATTTTTAGCTAAACTTAGTTAGTAATTTATTAATTAAAGGAAAAGACGTAGTTGACAAAACTAGGCATTAAATGTCATATACAACTAAAAAAACTAAAAAATGAAGCTAAAATAGAGAATTTGGAGACGCCGGGATTATAACCAGCGTCTCCTTGTTGTCTAAGCAAGACAATAACCACCCCGCAAGAGCTTGTTTGTGTCATCTTTCGATTCAGTATATATATATTCTAGCTTATACAACGTAAATTCTATACAAAATTAAAAAGATTTGGGCCCCCGAAGGGTTTGGGCCCCGTGCCGTCGCCCACCCCGCACCCCCTCAAAGACGGCCCTGAGCACCATAGTTATATAATATATACTATTGTAACAATTAGGGCTGTTCACGAGCCGAACCAAACCGATCAGACCTTTGATCGTGCTCGGTTCGTTTACAAACCGATCGGAACCGAACCGAGCGTTTTTTCAACCGAGCCAAAGTCGAGCGAACGTCTTTTGATCCGAGCATTTTTTGAACGAACGTCGAGCGAGTATCGAGCGTCGCATAATAAACAAGGAAAATGACGATAGGAGTGCTAGTTATTAGAATAAAGTGCAGTTTTCGTCTCTGATGTTTCGTCCAATAGAACACAAGTAAAAATTTTAAAAATAGCAAGGAATACAAAAACACTCAACTAGTTCTATCGAGATTAACTAAGCGGGAACATAAACCGTCGACCGATTGAAACATACCCTTGTTCTATTGGAAGTTTGAAATTGAATGTATCGATTGAAGCAAAACCCTGACGAGTTGGCGTCTTGGCGAGTGACGATGGAGAAATTGAATAATGATGGCCAATGGGGGGTTTTGATTAGGGTCTTGCACTTCTGAATCAAATGACGGGTTGTGACTTGAGTATTGATCGACGCTTCACATTTTAGTATTTGAAATTTTGACTCAATTACTCAAATGACATTTAAGTATTGGATAATGGACTATTGATGTTGGATTTCAATTTTAATTACTTAAATGAGCTCTATTTGGGTCTTGTACCAAACATTGTTAATGTTGGTCTCTAGTCATTTCATTAAAAATATATGTGTGTGTATATATTAAAAAATAAATCGAGCTAACCGAGCCGAACCGAACTGAGCGGACCTTTGCTCGTGCTCGATTCATTTACAAACCGAACCGATCCGAACCAAACATTTTTTTAATCGAGTTGAATCGAACGAGCAAATTCCGAGCATTTTCCGAGCGATCATCGAACGAGCGTCGAGCGTCGAGCGTCGAGCAATTTGAACAGCCCTAGTAACAATAGACGAAAGCTGTACAGTGTGCACCATGTATACTATTTTACATGATAGTTTATATTCATATCAGTATATCATCCCAAAGTCCCACGTCCCATACATGTTCACAATATTTCGCATGCTATTGGGTGGTTTAATTGTAGGCCCAATTGGAGAAGTAGGAACAGGGTGGTATGTTGTGGGCCGGGTTTGGTACCCAATTGGCCAAATGTTTAGGGCCTGTAGGGAATAATGTTTTTGGGAGGGCCCGTATAAAAAATGTTTTGGGGAGTTAGACTTTTCTTGGGTGATCATCCTAAGAGTCTATACGACGATGCTCCCTTTGTACTCGGTAAAAGTTTGTTAAAGTGTAAACTCTCATTTCGTCCATGTGGTTCTGTGATAATTGCCACTTTCATCCAATACCTGGTTTTCTCACATCTAGGTTTTGTGGTTTTCATATCTTGTCATTATCATCCGGTCAATCAAATGCATCCGACTTACCCGGTTAATTGAGGGGTATAACGTTCATTTTACATATGTTTGATGAAAGTAGCAATTTTCACCTAAACCCGAAATCCTAAAATTGCAGTTTACTCATATAACATAATATACATTGTTTAGTTATTTTCATTATAATTTTATATATAAAATGATTATTACATTAATAATAGGCTCGTTTAAGTTCGCGAGACTTAGTATCAGGTTTTCAAGATTTAACACTAATAACAAGCTCGTATAGGTTCAGGCATTGTTGTAAAAATTGCGATTACTCGGTGATTAATCGCCGACTACTCGCTATTCGGCCTCCTACTGAGTAATTTTTCACTAATCAGTCAAAAAATCGCTAGTCGGCCAAAGCCGGTCCAAGCCGCCCTAGTCGGCCCAAGTCGCCCTAGTCGACCCATTTGAAATCCTTACAAAACAGGCCCAAGATTACAACTTTAGCCCATTTTCCTTATCCTTTACCCTAATATGACGAAGAATTTGAGTCGGAGAAAGAGGATGAAGTAGACGAGGAGATTGAATACGAGTCGGATGGTGTCAAAATCATTGAACACTACAGGGATGACGATTACATTTGAGCTATTTGTTAATGTTTGAATTTTAAGTACCGAGACTTATTATGTTATGACTTATATGTAAGTTTAGTTTGCATTTTGAACTACTTTTATCTTTTTAAGTATTATATTGATATGGATGTGTGAGTATATATATATACATATTTATAAAAATAATAAAATTTACATATAAAGTTCCGATCCGATTAATCCCGAGTAGTCGCTAGTCCCCACCTCACCGGCCGACTAGCGACTAGCGAGTTCTCCAACCTTGGGTTCAGGTATTCAGGTTGGCTAAATGTACCTCACCCCTAAAACTTTTTCATCATATCCCCCCCCCCCCCCCCCAAAAAAAATGTTAAATCAAGAAAGATCTTTTTGTTGTTCATTATGAAAAGGGGGAACACTAGTGAGTGCTCGAGATTGGCTCGCAAAAAGGTCGAGTCAAGACGATGCTAAACAAGTTTGAGCTTAAGCCCACGCCTAAAAATAAGCCAAGTTTGTTTTACAAATGAGCCCGAGCCCAACTTCAATTATCGAGCACGGTATTAAATCTCGCAAATCTAATGAGCCTATTATTAATGTAATAGCTATTTAACATGTAAGATATATATTTATATAATAACTATTATATCTAAAATAATGATGAAAATAATTCAATAAAATATATAATAGCTACAGTAAACAATCATTGTTCATATGCCTTGGTGAAAATTGTTACTTTCATCCATTATAAGACCAATATACTCCTCATTTGACTGAGAGATTTGGATGGAGTTAATTGTCTGGATGTAAAAGGCACTTTTTTGGCAAATCACAAGGACTCTATGCACAAAAACCTAGTATTAATTAATATATGATAGTAAACAAAGTGAATGAACAGTGTTAAATGTTAAGGGTATTTACGGCATTTGATATCAGACACGTGGGAGCCTCCTTATCCCTCCACAGCTTCCAGTCCTGATCAAGACACAGCAGGGAGATAGAAAGAGGAGTGAGCGAGACGAGGTCGAAAGAATGGAGCGACGGTGAGTGAGCGAGACGAGGTCGAAAGAATGGAGCGACGGTGATGGAGGAACCGGCGCCAACCGCCATAATGACGGCGGCGAGTTCTAGAGTCCTGATCTGTCAAGTGGTCGCGGGTAGTAGCTTCTCCATGGTGTTTGGCCGGTTAACGGGGATAATCTGGTGGATCTGGCGGCTATGTTGGGTTCTGGTGGTTTTCAGTGCTCAAGGTTGTTAGATCGGGTTATCAGACTACAGGATTGGGAAGTCTTCCGGCGGTGACCACATGCTATTTCAAATGCAAATCAATGATGGGTGCGACTAAATCAAAGGTACCTTGGTGTAAGAGACTCATATTGCTTTAGGGCTCATGACTCATATTGCTTTAGGGCTCATGTATGTCTTTAAGTATACGTTATATATGGATTCATGGAACTTCATGTTGAATTTAAGATTATTAGCAAGTATATCTAAAATTAGAACGGATAAAAATTTGTGGGAATATATACTGATTGGATTTTAGTAGGTGTGTAATGGTAAAAAGTGAGGGAGTTGTTTAGGTAACTCACGCGGTTGTCCAGATTGATTCTCGATGTTGACGTTTTTGGGGAATTTTCAGGTGGTAGCAGTAGCCGCTGGCGATGAATGGTTCACCCGTCACGATTCGCGAAGCAACGAGGGTACTAAGGAAGAGATGCCTCTGACACCCGCTGGTGTTGAGACTGTTTAGGTCCAGGTAATTTTTCTATGTGTTTTGAATAATCGGTTTTTCTTTTGATGATTGATTAATTGATGATTATTATGCATGTGTTCTGAATTTTGGTTGATTTATTCCTATTTTTTGGATTTGGTGTGGTTTTAATAGAAGTGTTGTACGGGCCAAACATTAGATGAACAACAAGATAGCCTATTTGTACGGGCCAAACAATGCATCAAAGAAGATTGGTCAAATTATTGATCCAGGTTTGAGAGGGGAAGCTGAAAGTAACCATCTTAAAGAATTTAGGCAGATTGCATATGAATGTATTCTTAATTTTTCAAAGGATCAAGCCACAGTGACTAAGGTGTCGGCTAGGCTCGAGTTTGTGTTAAGTTGGACATTTCAAGGTGTGCGGAGCGCCACCAATTAGAAATATATCGGAAAATCGATGTTTGTTGAAAAAACATGGTTATTGTTTTTGACCAAAGGTGCAAGCATGTTCCTTTATTTTCGGCTCTTATTTAATGAATCTTTCTTTGTAATTCATTGTTTGATGTTTGTCATTCATAAAAGCAGAGAGTACGAGTCGTAATATAAAGAACCTCGGGCAAAGCATTGGCAACAAAAATAAAAGCAGAGAGTACGAGTCGTAATATAAAGAACCTCGGGCAAAGCATTGGCAACAAAAAGAAAAGCTTCACAATGGCAGAAGTACGTAGTGCACAACACGTGGTGCCGCAACGGCAGAGAATGATACCAAAGCTGAAGATGTTCACATTTTCTGAGCCAAAGGCCGCCACAAAGAATTTCCGGCAGTAATCGTCTCCTAGAGAGGGTGGTGAGGGTTCAAGGTCTTGATGAGTAGCAAGTTGTTTTTTTTTTCCTACTGTTTTGTTGGTGTATGAGATTATCTTTAATGATTAATATATGTTTTTGAAGATAAATGTATAAAATTAGCAAAGTCAGATTGTTAATTTTGGGTGTTTGGTGACAGGCAAAGCATTCTATTGGTAACGAGCCATATTGCAACCTAATGGTGCTGGATGAAACACTGTTACTGTTATTATAACGGCTGGGAAGCTTCTGGTAAACCTGTCTGTCATTGCAGTTTTTGTATGTTCATTTCATTCATTAAATTGAATTAGCAAGACAGAAACCATATTCCTGAGTAGTTCCAGTCTCTTTATATGTAGTTAGTTGTATGGAATAGGTACTGCAAAGAGTGTACCAAAGATGATCATCGAATGAATAAGAACGTATTTGCCTGTTGATTAACATAACAATAAGTTACTATATCATTTTTATCACATGGCCACGTATAATTAAACAGACCAGTATCAAATAATTAGTTGACTGTGTTCAGCCGTTTAAAATTAAATAATGATCACTTTGTTCTAATGATCAAAATTTGTATGTGAAGGGTTGTCAATCCGGAGTCCGTTCTGTATATATAACAGTTAATCTCCTTGAAGCTGTATGTAATCTCCTTGAAGCTGTAAGTTATCCTTTTAAAATCCATAAACAGTGATATCTAATTAATAGATCGAGCATTTAAGTTTAATAATTATCATATCAAAACCAATATATATATGTATTTTTTTTTAGAACAAAGCAGCACATTACTTGATCATTAAAACAGAGATGATTACAGGTGGTGAATGGTGACGACACCAAAACTGGTCTATATATGTCATTATGTAGTTTTGACATGAACTTCAATTTCTGAAACCACTTTGAACTTATATTGAAAGTTTGCAACCTACTGATCTGATAGGTGTTTGTTGACACAAGAAGCACCAGCCATTTTTCAAGAGGAAGTGAATCTTTGAAAACCGGCCTGCTATCTTCGCTCTCGAAGATAGGATAAGCATTCTCAAGGTCTTATAAGTAATTTCAAGTTATTGTTGTTTGTTTTCTTGAAACCTTATCTTATTTAGTTACCACTGGTTTAGGAAATTAATGAGGCTTCTTTAATTCCACAAAGTAAGCTCAAAAAAATATCCTCATCAAGTTCTCACACAAAGGTGGCTTTTGAACTAGGAATACACCATCTAACTTTTATAATGTTTTGCAGATACGTGTTACGTGTTCTTTGGAGAAGAATATGTATTTTACGAAATGTTTTCACCATGATGGATGGGTCTTTTAATGGGTCAAAGTTCAAAACAGGACACCTGATCCAAAACACTTTTGCAAGAAAGCCTTTGAGATACAATCTACAAGAATATTACAGTTGACTACTTTAACTAAGGCCAGTTTCTATCAAAAGTGGATCTCTCAATAGAGCTAACTGTTCTTGATCTTAAGAGAAAAAAAAAATAGAAGCATCTATTATTATTTAGAAAAGAAAGATGAATCAAAAGGACTCAAATTTTTTTTTTGGCAGTTTACGCGCCGCAACGCGCGCGCAGGTATACCACTAGTTGGATTAAAATAGACACTTTTCACCTAACTAGAGAGACGAAAATGACATTTTACTCTTTGTTAAATTGTAAAATATACCAGGTTGTTGTTCCTTTACAAATATAAAAATAAATATTTAGCAAGACATTCCATGTTAAAATAAACTTTGGCTCATTTAAAATGGTCTACGAAACATTGCTTTCTTCGAAATTGACTATAAAACATTAAATTAAACTAAAAAACTTCAGATTCAACCCATTCATTTTTATTTGCCAACTCGCTTGACCCATCTAGATACAAGTTACTCTGAAATGTAGATCACACCAATTTTTTTAACAGTGAAGAGATTTTATTCCAACAAAACTAGCAAGAAGCTAGCACACGCAACAAGAAGCTAATCACCAGAGAAAGAAACAAAAGATATTTAGGTGAAGGGTGATTGACATGGTCAAAAGCTACACAGATCTCGACCGTTCAACGATGCTTTTTGTTTTTTGTTTTCATTAACAAGTTAAATCGAATAGAATAGAATGCAATGCATTCCTTATCAGTTATCAATTCATATTTTTATACAAATGGAAAATATCCAGGAGACGTGGAATTTAATGTTGTTGCGTGAAGAGAACGAAAAATAGAGTAGGACCCAAAGATTACTAGTTTGTGGATATAGTTTATAGGATTGACTTCCAAGTCTTCCATGGACATACTTTTCTATCATGTCTTGATCTATAAATGAAATTGTTTAGTTAATCTCAAAACCCATCACTTCATCATAAGAATCTACCTTTTTACTTCTCATTTTTCTAGCTTAATTGGGCTTGTGGGATTAAATAATGGGGAATCGGTGGGGTTTGGGGCTCCAGTTTATTATTGTAACTATTATTATGGTTGCAACAATAAATACCTGTTTGGGGGCTCGTAATATAAACAGCACGGTGGCTTGCTTTGAGCATGAGCGGCTTGCTCTTCTCAAATTCAAACACAGTGTCAGAGATGACTATGGTATGTTGTCATCATGGGTTGGCAATGACTGTTGCCGCTGGGAAAGAGTCATGTGTGATGGTGTCACTGGAAATGTTGAAAGTCTTCATCTCAGTGGAGGTATTTACAGATACTACTTAGTTAGTAAAGAGTTGAGCACTTCTTTAGGAGAGTTGAGGCATCTTAAATACTTGGACTTGAGTGGGAATGATTTTCAAGGAAATCGGATCCCTGAGTTCATTGGATCCTTGAAACAACTAACTTATCTCAATCTCTCTTATGCAAATTTTTCTGGTATTATTCCTTATCACATTGGAAATCTGTCTAATTTAAAAAGTCTTGATCTCAGTTATAATTATCATAATCTGATCGCACATGATGTGAATTGGATTTCTGGCCTTTCGTCACTCGAGCATCTTGACTTGAGTTATGTGAATCTTACTGGATTAAAAATCCTTGATGTGGTGCTTCACATGGCTCCTTCAGTTAAAGTGCTAAGTTTGTCGTATTGTAGTCTTTTAATTGACGATAGTGGTCTGCTTCGTAATTTGAGTACTACACTTTCCAACATCAAACACCTGGATCTTAGCGGTTGGAATATTTTCACAGGTAAACTCCCTCACTTTTTTCAAAACATGACATCCCTACAATTCCTGGATCTTTCATACTCTCTTCTTCTTGGTGCATCCAACTTTGCAAACTTGATAAGCATGATTCCTTCTTTATTAGAGCTCCACTTGATATATTGTAACCTCAATGAGACGCATCTATCTCATATTCTTCATAATCTTACTGCCCTTTCTAACATCCAACATTTAGATCTATCTTATAATAAATTGAACGGTTCAATCCCAGAATCCATTGGAAGATTAGCTGCTTTAACAGATTTGTATTTAAGCTATAACCAGTTAAGTGGGACTATTCCGGTTTCAATTGGGCAACTCTCTAAACTCCGTTCTCTTGATGTCTCTTATAATTCTTTGGAAGGAGTAGTTTCTCAATCCCATTTAGCTAACCTTTCGATGTTGGAGGACTTAAATACAGCTTATAACAGTAAGTTGGCTTTCAATCTTTCACGTGAGTGGCTGCCTCCATTCCAATTAATACGTATTGATCTTCGTTCTTGCAAGATTGAAAACGGATTTCCACAGTGGCTTCGAAATCAGAGGAAACTTCAAAGATTAGTCTTATCTAAAACAACCATTTCAGGACCTCTGCCCACATGGTTGCGAAGGATGCCCATCATTCCTTTCATGGATCTTTCCCACAACAACCTCAGCGGACCTTTAACCAACCTTCCTAATGGGGTTGCTAATGTGGATGATGATGATTGGGATTTTTTTTCACCAAGTTTATTTCTTCAAAATAACACTTTCAATGAGTCGATTCCAAGGTCCTTGTGCATGAGGACAGATTTAGTTTATCTTGATCTTTCCAAAAATCGGTTAATTGGGATAATTCCCAAATGTTTCAAGAATCTGCAAAAATTGGGCTTCCTGAGATTAAGCTCAAATGGGTTGAGTGGCATCATACCAAGTTTCATAGGGAACATTTCAGAGTTATCATCATTAAACTTGAATGATAACAACTTTACTGGTGAGCTTCCTGCAGAACTTTGGAATTTAAGCAGGTTATTGTTCTTAGATTTGGGTGATAATGCGTTATGCGGAAAGATACCTGAATTGATTGGAGAAAAAATGAGAGCATTGTTAGTTTTTAGCATACATAACAATAACTTCACTGGAGGAATTCCTCGATCTCTGTGCACAACTATAAGTCTTCAAATTTTGGATGTTTCACACAACAGCTTAACAGGTACAATCCCTCATTGTCTAGGAGAATTACAACGTATGCGTAGTCATTACGATTACGGTTTTGGTTTTGGTGAGGGTGCTGAGGAGGTGCTCATTCAGGATATGAAAGGCAGTTCTTATGAATATACGAATAAATGGTATCTAGTAAAAAACATAGACCTTTCAAGCAATAAATTCGTTGGAGAGATACCTGTGGAATTAACTACACTTTCTGAATTGTTGGGTCTCAAATTGGCCAATAATCATCTTAGTGGAGGCATTCCAGACAAAATTGGAAACATGAGAATGTTAATTTCTCTCGATTTATCAGGAAACGAGTTGGACGGATTGATCCCTCCAAGCATTACAAATTTGACTTTTTTGAGCCATTTGAATTTGTCAAACAACAAATTGTCGGGCCGAATTCCAACAGGAAATCAATTGCAGACCCTCATCGATCCATCAATATATGCTGGGAACAAAGATCTATGTGGTTTTCCGATAAAGAATTGCTCCAATCCTGATGACCCAACCATGACTCCCAATAAAAAGTATGAAGCAGCTCATGAGCCCAACAAGGTATGGTTTTATATGGACATAATGTGTGGTGCTGCAACAGGCTTTTGGGGAGTTATTGTAGTTTTGATGTTAAAGAAGCAATGGAGAAATAAGCTTTTCATGTTTGCTGAGGAGTCTGTGGACAAGATACAAGTTGCAATCATGGTAAGAGTTAACAAGATGAGGAGAGGAAGAGGAGCCATATAGATCCACTCAAATGCAAGTAGTCATATATATATCATCAATTCTTGTTTTTCATTTTGTTTCTGCTTTTAGGATTTTAATCATAAGGTACTTGTTATATGGTGTGTGTTTATGTACATAAATAAATTTGTTATGTACTTCTTATCCATGTTAATTTTATGATTTTAATAGTTTTCAATGGTATTTCGTAAGCATATTAATATGATTATTACTCAAGACTTTGTATGGTCATGCCCCAACCCTAAGATATGAAAAATAAAGATATTTGTATGGTATCACACTTGTATTTGAACGTAATGTAATGTGATGTGATGTGATGTAATGTAATGTAGTGAAGAATTTATTTTTGTTAGTATGCTGCTGATCATGCTAACATGCCAGTATTGTCTTAGTTGCAATAGTATTCTTGTATTCTGCTAATATATTGTGAATCCTTTTTTTTAAGACCTGTCATTTGAACCCAACCCAAACTGATACCCCTGTTATAATGACCAGTTTCTGACCGACCAAAGCCGTTATGACCCGTTACATGACCCTACCCGACCTAACCATTTTTCCAGCCTTAGTTTAAACCAACTTTTAAACAAATCTCATTAAATTATCTCTCTTTCAACCCCATACTTTACCATATATATAATATCAAACCTTTATTTAATAAATTTGTGTTTCTTTTAGGCCTTTTTCAAAGATTATGGTTGAACTGAAGGATTCTATAAAGATTGAACCATTCTTTGTTTCTCGTACTTCAATTTCAGTTGAAATTGTTTGTAGGCTGATCTGTTTGGGTTGATTCCTAACAACAAATCATTAAAAAATTCAGAGTGATTCTTAATATGTAAGTTACAAAAGAATTTAGGAAATCCTGTTGCACAACTATCAGATTTAGCTTTTTCTTGGTTCCTAGTTGAGACCATAACTTCCTCAATTCTAAACGAAATCAAGAGGTTCTTGGGTCCAAATTGTGTGTTTTTGCGAGACGAACAAAACTAACAGAATAGAATTTCGAAATTTCTCACGGTTTTTGAGATTTTTGGACATTTTGAGTCCGAAATTGGGGGGTATTTTCGTGGGCTTTTGCAAGCTTTCATCCCTGGTGGGTCTTCTATCATTCAAGGGTTTGATAGAAGATTTGGATATGCTTGGAAGCTTGGATCAGAACAGGTTGCGGTGCTCAACTATCTTGCTGTGTCTTCTCGGTTTTTCTGACTTGGATCTTGAAACCCTAAGTGAAGGGTTCAAGACCAATCTGCTTAGAGTTGCATACTCGGGTGAGATCATTCTTTTCTGGCCTTTAAATTCCTGTCACATTCATTTGCATAGTTGAGTCTAGACATACTTGTTGCCGGGCTAGATGGACCGGTGTGATTGAGTCTTACTTGTTGCATTGTTCTTGATCGTTTTTGCGATTGTTTGTTAATCTGTTGATTACCGGTTATTGTTTAGTACTTTTATTTAGTAAAATAAAAGCTCTTTGTTATAATACATCACGGTAATACATCGCTTATTGTGTGCGCTTAATTATAACTCTCTATTTGATCATTAAGTATTGAATTTAGACGCACATTATTGATTAGTGTATGTTTTGTGCTCACCCATTGACACTGTCTACCCATTGTATGTTGTTGCTCACTGTGTGTTTTATGTTACCCGCTATAGTGTTCTAGCGGGATTTTGCGGTATCGATTTATTTGTTTACGCGTGTGCTCTTTTTGGTTTATTGGGTGATTTGTAGCAATCATAGACGGTAGATATCATGATTTTCCATTGAGATCGTGTTCGAGGACGAGGGGTGCAGGGAGGGGAAAAGTAAGGGGGTATAGTTTGCGTGTAGCTTCGTGGAATGTAGGGACCCTAAGTAGTAAGTTGTTGGAGATCATAGATACACTTAAGAGACGTAGGGTAGAGATAGCGAGCCTTCAGGAGACTAGGTGGAAGGGACATAAGGGGGATGAGCGCAATGGGTACAAGTTGTTATATTCAGGGTCGGATGGAGTAAAGAATGGGGTAGGATTTCTAGTGGCTATAAACTTGTACAAAAATGTGGTAGAGGTGATACGACACAACGATAGGATCATGGTGTTGAGACTAGTACTAGGAGAGGAAGTAGTGACAGTTGTTTGCGCATATGCTCCACAAGTGGGATTAGGGGATCAAGAGAGGAGAGATTTTTGGGACTGCCTTGACGAAGTTGTGAGGGCCATACCTAGGGAAGAAAGAATTTTCATAGGAGGCGATTTTAATGGCCATATTGGTAGACATAGTGATGGTTTTAGCGAGGTTCATGGGGGTTTTGGTTTTGGTGATAGGAACAACCCTGGTAGGGATTTGTTAGAGTTCGCGGTGGCTCACAACCTAGGTATTTTGAATTCCTTCTTTAAGAAGAAAGAATCACAGTTGATTACTTTTAGTAGTTGTGGACGTAACACTCAGATTGACTATATTTTGATGAGGCTAGGAGATCGAAGGTGGTGGAGGGACTGCAAGGTTATACCAGGGGAGACAGCAGTGGCTCAACACCGTTTATTGGTGGCGGATATAGTCATGAGAGGAAAGCTGACCAAGGGAGAGAGGGTTATGCGACCTAGGGTTAGATGGGGTATGTTAAAGGGCGACAAAATCGAAGTGTTTAGAGATAAGGTCCTCTTAAGGACATCTCCTAGAGTAGATGGGGACGCAAACCAAATGTGGGAGGACATGGCAAACACCATTACTAATGTGGCGAAGGAAATGCTAGGGGTCAAAACAGGAAAGAGGTGTGGCCATAAGGAGTCATGGTGGTGGAATGAGGAAGTGCATACTAAAATAAGGATTAAACAAGGGTGCTTTAGGGATCTTTTGAGGTGTACAGTCGAGGAGGAGCAAGTGGTTTTAAGGGTGAGATATAAGGAGGCCAAGAGAGAAGCGAAGAAGGCAGTGTCAGAGGCGAAGAACGCAGCTTACAAGCAGATGTATGAGCGGCTAGAAACAAAGGAAGGGGAGCATGACATGTTCAAGATTGCAAAAGCTAGGGAACATAGAAAGCAGGACCTAGGAGCAGTGAAGTTTTTAAAGGGAGAGGACGGATGCGTTTTGGTCAAAGAACACGACATTAAGATGAGATGGCAAACGTACTTCTACAATCTTTTCAATGGCGGGAGGGACTACCAACAAGAAAATGATGATTCACCTACTCAAAGGCAACTACGGAATAACGGCTATTGTCGACGTATCACACGGGAGGAGGTGAGAACAGCTCTTAGAAAGATGGGAAGGGCTAAGGCAGTTGGGCCAGATAACATACCGATTGAGGTATGGAAATGCTTGGGAGAAGAAGGAATACATTGGCTAACTCTTTTATTCAATTTTATTTTCAAATCGGGGAAAATGCCAGATCAATGGAGGCATAGTGTAGTAGTACCTGTGTATAAGAACAAAGGGGACGCCCAATGTTGTGGGAATTACAGGGGGATTAAGTTGCTAGGGCACACTATGAAATTATGGGAGAGAATAATTGAGACGAGAATCAGAAGAGAAACTCAAGTCACGGTAAACCAATTTGGTTTCATGCCAGGGCGATCGACTACGGAAGCAATACATATTCTAAGGAGATTGATGGAGAAGTATAGGGAGAAGAAACGGGACCTACACATGGTGTTCATTGATCTTGAAAAGGCCTATGACAGTGTGCCACGTAGACTGATTTGGGATAGTTTGGAGAGTAGAGGGGTTTCTGGGAAGTATATAGATTTAATTAAGGATATGTATGTTAGGACTGAGACTACTGTCCGAGCGCCTGTAGGGGATACTGATTCTTTCCCGGTGGAGGTAGGACTTCACCAAGGGTCTGCTTTGAGCCCTTTTCTATTTGCAGTTATCCTAGATGAGTTGACAAAGTCAATTCAGGAGGCTCTTCCGTGGTGCCTGCTTTTCGCAGATGATATTGTGTTGGTTGCTGATAGTAAACAAAGCCTGAATGCGAGGTTAGAAGAGTGGCGAGCAGCTCTAGAGGGCAGAGGTTTAAGGATTAGTCGATCTAAGACTGAGTACCTGTATTGTGACTTTAGTGGAGTAGACAACAATGAGAACATTCAGATCACCATTAACGGTCAAGTGGTTCCGCAGGTCAATAAGTTCAAATATCTAGGATCGTTTGTTCAGAGGGATGGGGAGATAGATAGTGACGTTGCCCACCGAATCCAAGTTGGATGGTGTAGGTGGAGAGCTGCCACTGGGGTATTGTGCGATAGGAGGTTCCCAACGAAATTGAAAGGGAAATTTTATAGGGTTGCAATTAGACCTGCTATGTTATACGGAACCGACTGTTGGGCTATTAAGGAAGTACAAGCACGCAAGATGGAGGTGGCAGAGATGAGAATGCTAAGATGGATGTGTGGGCACACAAGGTTAGACCGGATAAGAAATGATGTTTTTAGGGAGAGGTTAGAAGTAGCTAGTATATCAGATAAGATAAAGGAGGGAAGATTGAGATGGTTTGGGCATGTGAAGAGGAGGCAGACGATAGAGCCAGTTAGAGTAGTTGAAACTCTCGAGGTGGAGGGGAGGAGGAGTAGAGGCAGACCCAAAATCACCTGGGATGAGCGGATTAGGCAGGATTTGCAAAAATTGCACCTCTCTGAGAACATGGTCCATGATAGGAGCTCGTGGAGACGTAGGATTAAGGTTAAAGATTTATAGGAGAGGGTTCAATTGTGTTTTTTAGGGGTAGTATATGGTCGTAGATATGTATCTATTTGTATACGTTGTTTCTGCTGTTATATTTGTCTTATTTACCATGCACTCTTTCACCACTCATGTTATTTTGGTAGCTTCATACACACACACATGCACCTCATGTTCTATTTATTTCTTTCCTGGGTGTTTTGGAGCCGAGGGTCTCTCTGGAAGCAACCTCTCTATCCCTAGGGGTAGGGGTAAGGTGTGCCTACATCCCACCCTCCCCAGACCCTACCAATAGCTTTGCTATTTGTGGGATTTTACTGGGTATGATTGATTGATTGATTGATTGTTGCACAATCTTTGCTTTCTTATCATTGATGCAATCAAGTAGCAAATATTTATGTCTAGTAAGATATTGGAGCTGATTTACGCTTACTGTGAGCCTGCGGCGGGATAATGGGTCAAAACCGCTCCATATATAATTTCTGAGTAAAATGGCTGGCTAGACCCGCTAACACCTGTTTTGTCTATTACTTAATTCTTTTAGATGAGTAAGACATTAAACCTAATAATAAACATTATTTTGTTAAATTAACAAATCTTTTTCAAAAGTAAAGACAACTTCAAAGCGTTTACCCTAACCCTTTATATCTTATTTTACTTACTGTGAGAACGAAATTTATTAAATGAGGTTTTTAAACGACTTTTATGAATAAAGAAAAACATATAAATAGTTCAAATTTTGAGTAGTATTCCTTGCTATTATCATGGACTTTTACTAAATATCCATGAATATTGATTTCATGTTTTTATTTCATTAAAACCGACCTAAAATTGGTCAACATCTTACATTGACATACTTTTACGCATCAACGAACAAAAATGAAGGAGGAAGCGGGTTGGGTCTTCTCTGGATTCCACGACTCTGGGTCAGGGTTGGTTGGATTCCGCGTGTATTCTAGACTTTCTAGTTCTTCAACTGGGCTTAGCTTTGATGGGCTAAACTGATCCTTGAGTTTTTAATTGGTTTTGTTGTTTTTAAAGCTAAACACAATGTAAATTTAACTATATTTTGGCAATTCTAACATTTTTTTTCTTTGTTGTTATTTGATTATGTTTCCATTCCCATTCTTGTTTATGTCTTACATTACATATTAATAAGACTAATTAAGCTAATAAATTCTACTAACTAAGACTAATTATACTAACTTACCACTACAAAATTAAAAGTGTA
The DNA here is from genome assembly GCA_030545235.1 of Helianthus tuberosus. Taxonomy (NCBI): domain Eukaryota; kingdom Viridiplantae; phylum Streptophyta; class Magnoliopsida; order Asterales; family Asteraceae; genus Helianthus; species Helianthus tuberosus. The sequence continues at coordinate 20,670 of JARYGA010053708.1, forward strand.
GACTGAAACAATTACGAAAAAGAAAAGAGATGAAAAAGAAATCCATCGAGAATGCATATATCCCTGAGCCGAATGGAATACGGTCCAAACTCATTTGGAGTTGAAGTAGGTAGCCTAACACACAATCATAAATATCCGGGCCCAAAATCTAGTGAAGTGGAGGGCCCAAAGCAAGAGAAGTAAAAGAGTCTACAAGCCCTTTAATTGTTGCCGCTTGGGCTTGCTGGTAGTTAGGCCCAATATGTTTTGTACCATTTTAACCTGGCATTTTTGTTTAACTGCCATAAGCTTATCAATTGGATTAATTCTGTTGTCTTATATGTATTGCTATTTTGTGTGCATAAGTGTCTTTTAACATTTGGTGTTTTTTTTTTATATGACAACGCATTACTTGATAACTTCATGATTATTAACTGGAGTTGCATATTTTTATTTAAATTCATGTCGAAATAATCACTTTCTGGTGTCTATATACATTTTATGTTTTTCAAGCATATTGTAGATTTTTTACTTGTAGCAATTTATGTTATTCACTATATTAGTCATTTAATACTTTATTTTCATTATTAAGACTGAGATTATCAGGCCGAGACCCGTCTAATTGACATCTTTGGTAATTAAAATATCGATTTCAGTTTCTTTTATTTATTTATTTTTTTATTTCGTGAACAGCCTAAAATTGGTACACTTGAAAGATCAAAGAGAAACATTGAACGGTTTTCCTCTTTGATCTATCTAGGGTAAAATACAAAATAATCTCCCGCTGGTATTCAATCTTTACAGGTCGTTCTTAGTTATCTACGCAAAATCAAACAAACTTCAAATTTCATCTGATTCTCTTTTCTAATTTTAAATGATTTGGGTTTTTGTTAAATTTGTCAGACTCATGAGAAGTGTGGTCGTATCGTATTCCCATCACAAAGAAGACATCTAGGATACGTGTCTTCCTCTCGGGGGTGGGCCCTCTTGAAAAAAATTAGTGTATTTTATATAGCAAAATCCCAATCGCAACCTTTGAAAATTTGGTTAAACCCATTGTTCGCACCCATATATATAATAATTACGGGGTCCGCCACTGCTTCATCTCCGCATGGTCAGTAGTTCTCACGTAGCCCATTAGCCCCATGTACGTCTTCAATCATCATTTCCTTTATTTTCTTTTGGTCCATGTTCTTTCAATTTCTCATTAAATCTTCAATTCAATTTCTCATTTCGTCACAAGGTAACCTTCTAGTTTCTTTCTTTTTTTTTCCTTCTGATGAACTGATTGTGTTAACTAATTAAACTAACACCACCTAATTAGTTCACAAGTGTATATGCTAAACCTAAGGTTCAAACCTGATTAGTTAAATATATATGCAGACCACCTGTTTGATAAATTGCTTGTATGAGAAAAAAGCCTTTAAAAGTTGGGTGACGACGGGCCTCACTGGTGGTCCAGTGAACCCGTCTTGGGCTTTCAACGTTTGGGCCCATAAATTAGCCCAATCCGGATATTTTCTTAAAGAGCGCATCTACACAAAAGGCGGGAAACAGGAGGGGATCCAAAGTTCTGCAACGTATTTAATGCACGACGGAGAGAGAGAAAGGGTCACCGCCGGAACAGGTACTCGCAGCTGGCTTCATTAAATGAAGCCAGAATCCAACCGTTGAGACTCAGACACGTGTCTGAGTCTCCCGAGATCTCCAAGAGTCCGTTAGATGGTCACAATGGTGTATCCAAGAAAGATAAGCAGCCCTCGTTATATAAGGAAGGTAAGCTACTCGATATACATACACAGAAATTCCCCCTCATTGAATACACTGTTGCCTCATTAATTCCGACAACCTCGGACTATATTTACTCTCCCACATTCACTCACATACATTAGAATTCACATCAAGGAGAATATTCCGACTACAACACTCGTCCGAATAAACTTCTCACTATCTCCGGCAAGCTTACTTACTCTCACGTCGGAGCTTGGTCACGGATTCCCCCTCCGGGGTCCTCCTTTACGAGGCTAACGGTTTTCTTTTTTGTAGGACGGCAGAACAGGAGTCTTACAACGTTGACAAGACTCTTTGACCGTCATCCGTGACCGGAGGGCTCGACATTGGGTAAATGTGCTTAATCAGGAGCCTGTTGTAAAGCCTGAATTCATAGTCAAACATTAATCTCAAAGCTCAACCATTTCAAGCCTTTAAAATTTTAAACTACAACTAATTGAGCAAACCCGACTAAGAACGGGCCGGCCTGAGACGGAATTAGGGATAAAAAGTATAACCGAGGACCTTCCACCACCTAATTAGTTCACCGGGTGTATATTCTAAACCCAAGGTAGCATATTTGATTAGTTGATAATATACGCACACCACCTATTTGATAAAATGCTTGTGTGAGATAAAGCCTTTGAAGTTGGACAAATGTTCCTTAAACACCAGCCTGTTTGGATAAAATGCATCTTAGTGTATGTTTGTCTAACCTTTTCGAAACAACTTATTGACTTATTGGCTTTTTAAAAAGTCATAAACTACAAAATGATGTTTGGCAATGATGGTGTATGTGAGGGGAAAAACTAATAAGTCAATAAGTCGCTCCATACCGACTTTTTCAAAAACCAATAAGTCAATAAGTTATTTAAAAAAAATTAACCAAACATGTCCTTAATCAATAGGCCATTTTGATCAGATATAAAGAGAAAAGACCCAAAAGCTAATGCACCTAGGAGATCCTTTCCTTATTTTATGCATTCCCCATCAAACAATATCCTTTTTTTTCTTTCTTTTCAACTCTTTCAACCCCATACTTTACCATATAATATAAAACCATATATTCAAAAGTAAAGTGATCTAAATCCTTATTACTTTCATTTACACTGTATATTGGTTGAATTCATCAACAACATTTGTGTAACTTGTGTTGCAAGATTTTATAATAACTACAATGTATCTATATATATAGAGGATAAGGATCATGTGAGAAGTAGTAGGCTATTTGAGAAACTTGAGAAGCATTCTGGACCACACATTTTCCCTAAGCAAAAAAAAATGCAAAAAAAAAAAGGTGAAAAAATGCAAAATATTTTTTTTTTTTGGAAAAATCGCAGCTTTTTCTTTAAGAATTAATTTTTTTTTTAATTTTTTTTTTGGATTTATACACATGTGTATATTGTTAATCTTTTAACTATACATATATGTATATTGTCCATTATACATATATGTATATACATGTTTAAAATTGAAAAATAAGTGTTATTTAGGGTTTAGCATTAGGGTTTAGGGTTTAGCTTTATGGTTTAGGGTTTAGCTTTAGGGTTTAACATTAGGGTTTAGCATTAGGGTTTAGCAATAGTATTTAGAGTTTAGCATTAGGGTTTAGCTTTTGGGTTTAGCATTAGCGTTTAGCTTTTGGGTTTAGCTTTAACTTTTGGGTTTAGCTTTATCTTTAGGGTTTGTATTAGGGTTTAGCATTAATGGTTTAGCTTTAGTGTTTAGTTTTAGCTTTTGGGTTTAGCTTTAGGGTTTAGCTTTAGGGTTTAGCATTAGGGTTTAGCTTTAGGGTTTAGCTTTAGGGTTTAGAGTTTAGGGTTTAGCATTAAGGTTTAGCTTTAGTGTTTATGGTTTAAGATTAACAATATACACATTTTTTCAATTTTAAACATGTATATACATATATGTATAATTGACAATATACATATATGTATAGTTAAAAGATTAACAATATACACATGTGTATAAATCCAAAAAAAAAATTTTAAAAAAAAAAAATTTTTTTTTTAAAATTTTTTTTAATCCTTAAAGAAAAAGCTGCGATTTTTCCAAAAAAAAAAAAAAAAAATTTGCATTTTTTTCACATTTTTTTTGCATTTTTTGCTTAAGGAAAATGTGTGGTCCAGATTGCTTCTCAAGTTTCTCAAATAGGGTGGACTTCTCTTAGGATCCCTACCCTATATATATATATATATATATATATATATATATAAATAAAGGCAAAAGCATACGGAGATATTTCTTTTGTTTTAGGTTCTATAGTGGTAGTCATTGTCTTATAATATATTCTATATATAACTACTGCAGCATTGGTTTTTTCTTTAAATTCTAAGTTTTTAGTTTTAATTGTTAATGTTAAAGTATCTAAAATATGTGGATCAAATAAACCAATTGAAAAGTTTGGATAACAATTAAAATAAATAGGACCATTTGAAATATTAGACTCAGCCATAGCTAGCAAAGAATTATTAAAATTTGTATGTCTTGCATCCCTTAAAATTAGTAAAACAGGAGCATCAATTCCTAATCTGAACATAGGTTTAATGGCAACTTGAACTAATCCTATATGTAGAAATTTATATAATTTTCTATGTCTTTTAATAGCGTCTACTGATAATAATTGCATGTTTTGATACTCTCTATTAATAGGTATAGTTTGTTCATGAGTTTTTATAGAATAATCTTGTAAAAAATCAAAAGTACCAATTTTGTAAATAGTTTTAACATCTTGTTTTGGTATATTCCAATTCAAAAGATTGTTTTCAATTTGAGAAATATGAAGAAGATTAAACATAAAGTCAATATGAATTAATGTAAATAGATGGCAACATAAACAACCATGATATGAATTTAAAATATACCTGAATTTATTGATTGAAAATCTTGATTACAATTGATTTCCTTACAATCGAGAGGAGCAACTATAATTTGAAAATCTAAAGATCTTGAACATAGAGAAGTTGATAATACAATTTTGGGATTTGAGGGTTTTTTCATACATAAGAGAAGTAATAAGAAAAGGTGTGTAGAAAAGTGTGTCTTTCTCTCTTGATAATCCTTCCTTTTATAGATAGGGAAAAGGGGTCTTCATCATTGTTGGTTGAGAAATATCTCCGTATGCTTTTGCCTTTGTTGAATATTGCACCTAAAGTAGTTTGTCCTTTGTTGAATTATTTTGCACTATCTTCCATGATTAGCACCACCTTTTGAAAATAAGAAAAGTAGGTTGTCTTGTTGTTGAATAATTTGCAAAAGAGGTTGAGAATGATTAGCTTCCAAATTCTTCACCATTTGTTGTCGGCCAACATCTAAAATATATATTATTATTATTATTATTATTATTATTATTATTATTTTTTTTTTTTTTTTACATCATATCATATGGGTCTTGAGAATCTTGAAAAACTTCAGTCCCTGGAGAAGAATGCTTAGAAGGAGATGGAGACTGTCGAATTTCATTGATTAATTTTAACACTTCCTCTGGAGAATTGCAATCTTGAAGTTTTTGAATATACTCTTGGTCTTCATTGCTGGCTTTAATATTTTGAACAGGAGACTTCAAACTCTTTTCATATTGAATAGTCAATTCTTTATAGTACTTAGTAACTGCTTGAGAATTTGCTTTTGTGATTACAAACTTATTCCACCATTTGCATCTATACTGTCTAAAGAGCAATGGAGGAGAAAGTTCTGAAGGGCTTTCTTCTTGATAATTGTATGTCCATAAACAAATCCAGGGAATTCTGAATACACTCATAAACTGTAAAGTATATTCAAAAATTGGGGTTCCATCATGTTGAAAATACTCGACAAACTTTGAGAATGCCTCTGAGGCTTCTTTGGGAAAGGCTTCAGAAACAATTCCCATATATTTAAACCATTTAACAAACCATCTTGGATATGTGTTTGAGAAATCTTCATCAAATTGGAAAAACCAAGAATGATCAAAGTTTCTTAAACAGAATGCATACTCCCATGCATCTTGATAATCATAATAATTATATTGAGGATAGGCACTAAAGTTTGAAAGGGTTTTTGGACTATAAGGCTTAGAATTCCAATCTTCTAAAGATAGAACCTTTAAAATTTTTACTTGACTATAAGCGATCTTGGAAGGGTCTCCACTGTTAAAATTGTGCCGAATAATTACAGATTCAGAATCTTCTAAAATTGCTTGATAATAATCTCTGGTCTTGTATTCATCCTTGAAAAAATGACATCCTTTTGGGAAAATAAAGTCAATCAGAGAGAAAAAGGTTTTATTAACCTTTTCGACTTCCAATGGTTCTAGAATTTTGATAATCTTTTTGTTTGGGTTGATAATGTAGGGAATAGTAGCTGGTGAAGAGGTTGAAGGAGAGGCTGGTTTATAGAGTTTTGTAGAAGGAGATTGAATAATGGGTTTTGATTCTAAATTTTGAATAATAGATGAGTATGGAGGTCTGGGTCTTGGACCTGGGGTTAGAGGGGCAAATCGGTTTTGAATATTGGGTAATAAGGGAAATTGTTGCAAACTAGTTGGTCTTGGAGAATTTGAAGAACTTGATAATTGAGATTTTGAGAATTGTTGTTTTGAGAATACAAACTTTTTTGTAGAATCGGAGTTGCTCATATTCCCTGTAAAAATTCTCTTGATAAAAAATCTGGTAAAGAATTATTTTCTCCTTTTATAAATTCTATTTGAAAATCAAAGTTGCTTAATAATGCTTGCCATCTTGCAAAAACTTGTTTTGAAATTAAATTCTTAATGTCCTTTTCTAAAATATATTTTGCAGATAAACAATCTATTCTTAATAAAAACGGTTTCATATATAAATCATCTTCAAACTTTTTTATACATAAAACTATACTTAAAATTTCTTTTTTGATTGTAGAATAATTTTTCTGAGTATCATTCCAAGCACCTGAATAATATCTAACTAAACTTTCTTTATTATTTAATTCTTGTTTTAATATTCCTCCAAATCCTAGATCACTTGCATCGGTTTCTACAATTAGTTTTGCATCAGGATGGGGAATATATAAACATGGTAGACATTTTATTTTTTCTTTAATATATTTTACTATATCTGTATGTTCTTGAGTCCATGGTTTTGGATTCTTTTTTAATCTATCATATAAAGGTTTACATATAATTCCTAAATCTTTGAAAAAATCATGAATATAATTTAAACATCCTAAAAATCTTTGCAATTGCTTTTTATCTTTAATTTCATTTGGAAATTTATTTGAAAATTCTAAACTTCTGTTAATAGGTTTTATTGTTCCTTGAATAATATTATGTCCTAAAAATCTTATTTCTGTTTGAAAAAGACTCATTTTAGAAGGTGATACTACTAATCCATTTTTATGAATAATATTGTAAAAAGAATTTAAATGTTTAAAATGTTGGTCTAAAGAATTTGAGAATATTAATACATCATCAATGTAAACAATAGCATAATTTCCTAATGGTAAAATAATGTTATTCATTATATTTTGAAATTCTGAAGGAGCATTTTTTAATCCAAAAGGCATAACGTTCCATTCATAGTGTCCGAATGGTACATTGAATCCAGTTTTATATCTATCTTCTTCAGTAATTTGAACTTGCCAAAATCCAGACTTCATATCAAATTTAGAAAATATTTTTGAATCATATATCTTTTTTAATAAATCTCTTTTATTTGGTATAGGGTATCTAATCCATTCTAAAACTTTATTTAATGGCTTATAATTTATAACTAATCTAGGAGCTCCTCTTTCGATTTCTGCACTATTTTGAACATAAAAGGCAGAGCAGGACCAAGGGGATTTAGATGGCCTTATTAGTTTTTTATCTAATAATTCTTGTATTTCCTTTTTACAATAGTTTTCTAACTCTTGAGACATATGTATAGCTTTAGATTTTGTTGGAATATTTTTCTCATTAAAATCTTTAATATAAGGTAACTTTACAACATGTTGTTTTCTTTCCCAAAAAGCATTTGGAATATTTGCACAGACATTTTCTTTAAATTTATTTTCAATTTCTTGTATTCTTTTTATAATTATTTTATCTTGCAATTGATTCTTTATTCTAACATAATCAATTTCTTCTATTAAAAATTCCTTTTGTTTTTCTTTTAAGCTTAAAATATTTATTTGTTTTGAAGTAATTGGATGAGCAAATTCAAAGCAAATCTTTTTATTCAGTACCTTAATACTTATTCCTTTTTCTTCTACTGTAAATGGATATAATTGAGTTATGAATGGGAGTCCTAATATAATTTGAGAAGTTAAATCTTTTACTAAAATTAATTGAGTTTTATAACAATAGTTTTCTTTACAAATATGAACATTTGATAATTTATATTTAATATTTAATGGACTACCATTGGCTCCAGATAATTTATGTGTAGTTTTTTCATAATATTTTGTAGGTATTAACCCTTCTTGAATACAATTCATATCAGCACCACTATCAATCATTGCTATTAATGATAATCGAAATTCATTATTAACTATTATATTTAACTTAGTATACCATTTTTGAGAAGTTAATCCTAAACGATTTATTTTTCCTACCTTTTCAGTATTATTGTCATTGTTTTCTTCCTCTTCTTTATTTTTTCCTTCTTCTAATTCTTTAATTTGTAATTTTATTTCTCGAATTTCTTCTTTTATACCTTTTAATTCTATTTGTAAGTCAGTAATTGTAACAGGATTTTCTTTTATTTGTTTTGTTTGAAATCTTTGACATATTTCGTTAAAATTATACTCTTTTGTTTCCCTTTTTATTGGTGACTTATACTTTTCTTTTAATTGTTTTAAATATACTTGTTTTACTTCTTTATCTTCAATTTTTTCTAATAATTCGAATAAATCTTTATTATCTGATGTTAGAGAATTTATTGTACCATTAATTTCACATATACAAGGACCAACGCATTCACATACATTATCTTCTGAACTACTTTCTGAATTTGAATCTTCAATATAATTTAAATCATTATCACTATAATCTGAAATACTATCTTCACTTGAATTATCATAAATAAGTATTTTGTTTATCTGTTCTTTTAATTCATCAGAAATATTTAACTCATTTATCTTTTTTCTAGTATAACAATTTTTTGAATAATGTCCTTGTCTTCCACACTTATAACAAATAACAATATCTTGTTTACCTTGTTTTTTCTTTTGAAAATCATTCTTATTTTTATAATAATTTTGTTTGTTTTTAATATATGGTTTTCTTTTATAGTTCTTTTTAATAAATTGTTTAGGAATTTTCTTTTTAGTTTTAGAAGGAGTTTTGAATGGTTCAAATCCATATTGTTGACAAAAACTTCCTAATTCTTTGTGACCTTGAATACCATCCTTTTTTAATTTTTCTTTTAATTTTAGATCATTACATATTTTTAATCCTTCTTGATTTATATAATTTATTATTTGACCATAAGATAAATCTCTATAAGGAATATTATTATTAAAGTCTTTTTTAATTTTCTCTCTTATTCTTTCAGCAAATAATTTTGGTAATCCGGCTATAAATCTTTCTTTCCAATAGGCTTCTCTACTATCTTCTCTAGTCATAACCTTTGAAAGGAAAACATCTTTATACCATCTAAAATCTTGTAATTTTCTACATGTTAAATTTAATAATATTAAAGAATTTCTCTCCTGATAATCTGTTGGATTTCCAATAAAATGTTGAATTATAGCAAATATTAGAGTATTAATTATGTCAGGTATTTCAGTTGGTGTTTGGACATTATTTTCTATTTTAATAACTGTCTTTTTAGCATTTTGAATTATATGTTTTTCTTCTTCTGTGAGATACTTATCCCACCAGCCTTTTAAAATTCCAGTAAAACCAGAAACTATCATAGTAAGAATTGCAGTATCATCATTTCCATTTGCTTTATATGCATTAGCTGCCATTATCATTTCTTGCATCAAATTAAGAATTTGATGTTCTGCTTGGCCTTCTATACTCCATTCATATAAAGAACTTCCATCGTATTTAGCTTGAACTAAAGTATGTCGTTCTTCAAACTGTAAATCAGGCGGAGTAGGTCTAGGATAATAATTTCTTGTTTCAGGCCTAGTGGTATAAGTATTATTCTTAGAAAAATGATAATTTCTTCTAATTTTATTTATAGAATCTTCTACTTGAAAATCATTAAATTGTTCTTCAAGATTTTGAATCTCTTGATTTGAAATAACATTTATATTTAATTTTGAAAGTTTTGAAGAAATATCTTGTAACATATTTTGTTGTTTATTTAGATGTATTGGGATATCTATATTATATGGTTTAAATATAGGACTTTCAATATTTTCTGTTGTTATTTTGGTATTTGAAGTACTAGGTTGATTACTGATTTTATTATTAGTTTCTATCCTTTCTAATTGTTCTCCTATAGTATTTAGTTTTTCATTAGTATAATTATTCTGAAAAATAATGTTTTTTACATTTTTATCTATATCTTCTTTAAGGTTTACTAAAGGTTTTGCAACATATTCTTTATTTTCAGTTTTTATTTTTATATCTATATGTGGAGGATGTATACTAGTAATATCTTCATTTTTATCTATAATTGTATATGTTTTAGTTATATTATTACTAACAGATATATTTTCAAAAAATGGATAGTCAATTTTATTTTCTATACAATAAAGAGAAAACCAGGAGAAAAATGGAATATTTTCATCATTTTCACACATATATAATTGCCAATCAATTTCATGTAAAAACCTTTCATCTTCATCAAATTTAGAAAAATACCATATTAAATTTTTATTATTATAATTATTGAACATTTCATTTTTTAAATATTCTAACATTTCTTTATTCATACTTAACAAGTTGTTTTAGAAATTTTTCCCATAAGCTTTATTCTATGATTATATTCTTCTCTTAATTTTTCTTCTAAAAATGATCGATATTCACTTTTATAATTCATATAATTAGAGGGATGATATGGGTCAGATCGAGGCATGTTACATGGAATATATTCAGATGGACATATCATATATGGAATTTTATTATATTCTTCTAATCTTTTATTCAAATCTTCTATTCTTCTATTGCAACATTTTAAAAGAAATATATAGCATTTTCTATGAGCTTGAACCTTAGAATCACTCATTGTTGTAACTCGTCATAATTTTCCATATCAGACTTAGTTGGAACATAAGTATTATTATCACTATCATTTTCTTCATATAGTGGTCTTGGAATTGTATTTGAAAAATCAACACCTTTCATTTTCATTGATAAACTTCTTTTAAATAGACTTTCATCTAAAATACTTCTAGAAGTACTTGCTCCCATAGAATGCCTTGGTGGTATATTACTAAAAGAAATATCTATTGAACCATCAGAATGTTCTACTATGCTAGATGTTTGATTATCTATCTCTATTGGTTTTGGCGGGTTTATATCTTGTAAATTCCATGTTAATGATTGAGTTATTTCATTCCATTTTAATTTTTTAGGTGTTTTTATTTTTGTATGCATAGTATTAGCTTCAAAAATAATAGTTTCATCTTTTGGAGATACTAATTTTGTTTTAGGTTCTATAGTGGTAGTCATTGTCTTATAATATATTCTATATATAACTACTGCAACATTGGTTTTTTCTTTAAATTCTAAGTTTTTAGTTTTAATTGTTAATGTTAAAGTATCTAAAATATGTGGATCAAATAAACCAATTGAAAAGTTTGGATAACAATTAAAATAAATAGGACCATTTGAAATATTAGACTCAGCCATAGCTAGCAAAGAATTATTAAAATTTGTATGTCTTGCATCCCTTAAAATTAGTAAAACAGGAGCATCAATTCCTAATCTGAACATAGGTTTAATGGCAACTTGAACTAATCCTATATGTAGAAATTTATATAATTTTCTATGTCTTTTAATAGCGTCTACTGATAATAATTGCATGTTTTGATACTCTCTATTAATAGGTATAGTTTGTTCATGAGTTTTTATAGAATAATCTTGTAAAAAATCAAAAGTACCAATTTTGTAAATAGTTTTAACATCTTGTTTTGGTATATTCCAATTCAAAAGATTGTTTTCAATTTGAGAAATATTAATTTCAACAGAATTCATATGTAAAGAGTTTATGTTTGAATCTTCTTCTTCTTCATAATTAGTATTTGAGCTATAATCTCGTTTAGAAAAGAATTTTGATAACTGATTCATTATAATTATTAGTCTTTAAAATTCTAAAGTAGAGCTTATACTGAGGGAACACCCCCATATCGTCGTGGTCCGGCTACCCATTCTTATCTTTTTGGGCATAATGCTAATCCAACCGACAATCGACAGGGCTTACCAACACAGTCTTACCCCCCTTTAAAAAATAAAGGCTAATATTCATAATAAATTAGTTATGAAAACGGTTTCTAAACAGAGACATATGGCTCTGATACCAAGATACCAAAACGGTTTAGGATCGGTTGATATGAAGAAGATTAAACATAAAGTCAATATGAATTAATGTAAATAGATGGCAACATAAACAACCATGATATGAATTTAAAATATACCTGAATTTATTGATTGAAAATCTTGATTACAATTGATTTCCTTACAATCGAGAGGAGCAACTATAATTTGAAAATCTAAAGATCTTGAACATAGAGAAGTTGATAATACAATTTTGGGATTTGAGGGTTTTTTCATACATAAGAGAAGTAATAAGAAAAGGTGTGTAGAAAAGTGTGTCTTTCTCTCTTGATAATCCTTCCTTTTATAGATAGGGAAAAGGGGTCTTCATCATTGTTGGTTGAGAAATATCTCCGTATGCTTTTGCCTTTGTTGAATATTGCACCTAAAGTAGTTTGTCCTTTGTTGAATTATTTTGCACTATCTTCCATGATTAGCACCACCTTTTGAAAATAAGAAAAGTAGGTTGTCTTGTTGTTGAATAATTTGCAAAAGAGGTTGAGAATGATTAGCTTCCAAATTCTTCACCATTTGTTGTCGGCCAACATCTAAAATATATATTATTATTATTATTATTATTATTATTATTATTATTTTTTTTTTTTTTTTTACATCATATCATATGGGTCTTGAGAATCTTGAAAAACTTCAGTCCCTGGAGAAGAATGCTTAGAAGGAGATGGAGACTGTCGAATTTCATTGATTAATTTTAACACTTCCTCTGGAGAATTGCAATCTTGAAGTTTTTGAATATACTCTTGGTCTTCATTGCTGGCTTTAATATTTTGAACAGGAGACTTCAAACTCTTTTCATATTGAATAGTCAATTCTTTATAGTACTTAGTAACTGCTTGAGAATTTGCTTTTGTGATTACAAACTTATTCCACCATTTGCATCTATACTGTCTAAAGAGCAATGGAGGAGAAAGTTCTGAAGGGCTTTCTTCTTGATAATTGTATGTCCATAAACAAATCCAGGGAATTCTGAATACACTCATAAACTGTAAAGTATATTCAAAAATTGGGGTTCCATCATGTTGAAAATACTCGACAAACTTTGAGAATGCCTCTGAGGCTTCTTTGGGAAAGGCTTCAGAAACAATTCCCATATATTTAAACCATTTAACAAACCATCTTGGATATGTGTTTGAGAAATCTTCATCAAATTGGAAAAACCAAGAATGATCAAAGTTTCTTAAACAGAATGCATACTCCCATGCATCTTGATAATCATAATAATTATATTGAGGATAGGCACTAAAGTTTGAAAGGGTTTTTGGACTATAAGGCTTAGAATTCCAATCTTCTAAAGATAGAACCTTTAAAATTTTTACTTGACTATAAGCGATCTTGGAAGGGTCTCCACTGTTAAAATTGTGCCGAATAATTACAGATTCAGAATCTTCTAAAATTGCTTGATAATAATCTCTGGTCTTGTATTCATCCTTGAAAAAATGACATCCTTTTGGGAAAATAAAGTCAATCAGAGAGAAAAAGGTTTTATTAACCTTTTCGACTTCCAATGGTTCTAGAATTTTGATAATCTTTTTGTTTGGGTTGATAATGTAGGGAATAGTAGCTGGTGAAGAGGTTGAAGGAGAGGCTGGTTTATAGAGTTTTGTAGAAGGAGATTGAATAATGGGTTTTGATTCTAAATTTTGAATAATAGATGAGTATGGAGGTCTGGGTCTTGGACCTGGGGTTAGAGGGGCAAATCGGTTTTGAATATTGGGTAATAAGGGAAATTGTTGCAAACTAGTTGGTCTTGGAGAATTTGAAGAACTTGATAATTGAGATTTTGAGAATTGTTGTTTTGAGAATACAAACTTTTTTGTAGAATCGGAGTTGCTCATATTCCCTGTAAAAATTCTCTTGATAAAAAATCTGGTAAAGAATTATTTTCTCCTTTTATAAATTCTATTTGAAAATCAAAGTTGCTTAATAATGCTTGCCATCTTGCAAAAACTTGTTTTGAAATTAAATTCTTAATGTCCTTTTCTAAAATATATTTTGCAGATAAACAATCTATTCTTAATAAAAACGGTTTCATATATAAATCATCTTCAAACTTTTTTATACATAAAACTATACTTAAAATTTCTTTTTTGATTGTAGAATAATTTTTCTGAGTATCATTCCAAGCACCTGAATAATATCTAACTAAACTTTCTTTATTATTTAATTCTTGTTTTAATATTCCTCCAAATCCTAGATCACTTGCATCGGTTTCTACAATTAGTTTTGCATCAGGATGGGGAATATATAAACATGGTAGACATTTTATTTTTTCTTTAATATATTTTACTATATCTGTATGTTCTTGAGTCCATGGTTTTGGATTCTTTTTTAATCTATCATATAAAGGTTTACATATAATTCCTAAATCTTTGAAAAAATCATGAATATAATTTAAACATCCTAAAAATCTTTGCAATTGCTTTTTATCTTTAATTTCATTTGGAAATTTATTTGAAAATTCTAAACTTCTGTTAATAGGTTTTATTGTTCCTTGAATAATATTATGTCCTAAAAATCTTATTTCTGTTTGAAAAAGACTCATTTTAGAAGGTGATACTACTAATCCATTTTTATGAATAATATTGTAAAAAGAATTTAAATGTTTAAAATGTTGGTCTAAAGAATTTGAGAATATTAATACATCATCAATGTAAACAATAGCATAATTTCCTAATGGTAAAATAATGTTATTCATTATATTTTGAAATTCTGAAGGAGCATTTTTTAATCCAAAAGGCATAACGTTCCATTCATAGTGTCCGAATGGTACATTGAATCCAGTTTTATATCTATCTTCTTCAGTAATTTGAACTTGCCAAAATCCAGACTTCATATCAAATTTAGAAAATATTTTTGAATCATATATCTTTTTTAATAAATCTCTTTTATTTGGTATAGGGTATCTAATCCATTCTAAAACTTTATTTAATGGCTTATAATTTATAACTAATCTAGGAGCTCCTCTTTCGATTTCTGCACTATTTTGAACATAAAAGGCAGAGCAGGACCAAGGGGATTTAGATGACCTTATTAGTTTTTTATCTAATAATTCTTGTATTTCCTTTTTACAATAGTTTTCTAATTCTTGAGACATATGTATAGCTTTAGATTTTGTTGGAATATTTTTCTCATTAAAATCTTTAATATAAGGTAACTTTACAACATGTTGTTTTCTTTCCCAAAAAGCATTTGGAATATTTGCACAGACATTTTCTTTAAATTTATTTTCAATTTCTTGTATTCTTTTTATAATTATTTTATCTTGCAATTGATTCTTTATTCTAACATAATCAATTTCTTCTATTAAAAATTCCTTTTGTTTTTCTTTTAAGCTTAAAATATTTATTTGTTTTGAAGTAATTGGATGAGCAAATTCAAAGCAAATCTTTTTATTCAGTACCTTAATACTTATTCCTTTTTCTTCTACTGTAAATGGATATAATTGAGTTATGAATGGGAGTCCTAATATAATTTGAGAAGTTAAATCTTTTACTAAAATTAATTGAGTTTTATAACAATAGTTTTCTTTACAAATATGAACATTTGATAATTTATATTTAATATTTA